>CM047511.1:9306686-9339186 GCA_026122265.1 Ammodytes dubius | reverse complement strand
GAACGGGGTAAGTAGGGACACTTTTTACTCTAGTGAGAATTGCTTATCACCTAAACATCTTTCAATAGTCATTCCTACATTAAATTGAAGCTTAAGGTGTTGGCTTGAAATGTGAACCCCTCACTTTTTCTATCTTATTGTAATAAAGAAGAAATCAATCATCAAAGACACCCTTACACATTGTGACAACCAACCCCATTAAGGGGTCGGTTGCCAAACACTATGGGGTTGTTTGTCACAATGTTATCTTAATGGGAATTATCTTAAAAAGAAGGCAAGAAAGTAGAACTAAATTTGTAAGTTTAATTGCGTTGTCAAGTTGACAAATAGGCCTACATAACTTAATGTTGCCTTGGCAGCTGGTCTAGTTTGGGATGCACTGGGTTGTTTTGATTTTGTTGCCCTTTTTTCTTTTGCATGCTAGCTGCCTTTTCCTGCTCTATTCTTTCCTTCTCTGGGGTGTCAGTGAGGATACAGCTTGACAATTTCTTTCGTTATTGGGTTCCTTTTCTGGCTGCAGCCTTGAGATAACATGTGACAACCAACCCCCCAAAAAATATGACGACCAACCCCAACTTGAATTTCTTGCTAGCATCAAGGCCAACAACCATCTGACAACTAATTAGCTTGCTAAAAACAATCTACACTATAGCTTACCCTTCACACTTTGTATGGGTAACAAGTGTTTTGTTATAAACCCATTGTGTAAAAGCCTAGAAGAAAAATACTGAGGAGCTAAATATTTTCAATTTTACATGAAAAACACAAACAGTCGTCTCACCTCAAATTCAGCAGTCTAACTCAAAGGAAGACTATGTAGGTGACCTCTGATCCCAATTCTGGATATTTACATGCCAAAATTTCACAGACAGCGCCTTCTGGTTCCGAGATATAACGATTGTGACAACCAACCCGTGTGACAAATTACCCCGTTCTCCCCTACTGGAAGGTAGTAGTGGAACGGAGATGGAAAGGAAAGGAAAGAGGGATGGAAAGAGAGGAGAATAGAGGCAGAGTATTAGGTAAGACAAAGGGGAAACAAGAGGTGGAAACAGTAAGGATAGAGATATAGAAGTGGAGGAGTGGAGGGACAGGGCAATATACAGACGTTACATCACATCAGCCCAGTCCCAATCGAGAGAAAAAAAAAGTACGTGATTGCAGGAGGGAGGGAGCAAGGGAAGGAGGGATGGAGAAGAAAGAGAGCAAGGCGAGAGGTGGGGAAGAGAAAGGAGCCAATTGTTTCTGCCTGCGGGGAGAAAAGAGTTTCCCTGGCCCGCCACCAACAAGTCTAAGCCTCCCTGCGACGGAGTAAATGAAAGGAGGGAGGGATGGATGGATGGAGAGAAGGAGAGGAAGAATGAAGTGGAGAGTGGGGAGGAGGGCTCGCAAAATCACTGAAACAGCAGGTTACAGTTTGTCGGAGAGAGTGGGCAAGAGATGGTGGACAATGAGGCAAATTATGAAGAATGTTTGAAGATGCAAATCCAATTTTGTATACAGTACCTCTGGATGTTTTAAAGTATATTTGAGTATATTGTATTGACCTTGCATGAGACTTTAAGATCTGAGAATGAATGTGCATCTTCAAATTTTGCATGGAGTATCTGCCGTCAGCCCTGCTGCATTTCTGACCCCAACACCTCCTCTGTGCAATGCCAAAATATGGTAAAAAAAGCTAGAAAAAGCAAATCAAACCAGAATACTTTTTTCAATCAATAAGTCAATTAATTGTGAGATGTGAATCAATTCAACAACAGATCAGACCTGTCATTGGTTATTGACCATGATATATAGAACATCTTCTTCAGTTCAGCTTTAACCCTAACCAATAAACAAGCTTTAAGAAGATTGGACCGAGCTGAAAGACGCAGAGGGAGTGGGAAGTGGGTTATATTGACTAGTAAACTAAATGATAACATTTACCATAAATGCTGTACAGTGCCTGGTATTTGATACACCTATCCACATAACAGCCAGTGAAATTATTACTTTCTCTTCTGTCATGTAAAAAGGGATAATAAAATGCAGTACATCGGAACGCAAAGGACCAATGTGTGTGTGTGTGTGTGTGTGTGTGTGTGTGTGTGTGCAGATTGTATGTCTGTTATAACTTCATCGCCTTTTTAAGAGTAACCTCCTATCTGCGGACATTTCTTGTTTGTTTTGGTTAGCACAAGGCACATTTATGTTTAGAGTTAAGAGTTGCCTTTAGGGTTGAGGTTGGAAATATCAAGTAGTTTACTGTTAAATAATAGGGCTGGTTGGTTGATAACGGGTGGGGAAAGCAAGCCAGGGAGTAAACGTGAGTCAGCGTATTTTAAAAGTGTTTTGATTCAGATCAGATAAGAATCAGCTTGGCTTGCACATCTGATTGCTTCAGTTCAAGAAAAAAAAGCCGAAAGCCTTAAATGTGCAGAGAGAGGCAATAGGGGAAGAGCAGGTGACGCAGGGCAGGGTTGCTGCACACCAACACACTGCACAATATTACAAACTATTTCTCTAGAGGTTACAGTAGCAGAATGCAGTGAGCGTGTAATAAGTAGGACTTTTACCATGACTACAGCTGGGGCAATGTTATTGGCTTGAGGCATGAGATCATTATGCTTCTGCCGAACAGAGAGCTGCAAGAGCAATGCCTCATTTCCCCTGAAAAACTAGGAAAAGAAACAACATTGATAAAAAACAGACCACCGATTGAGAGGAAGAATTCCATTCAAGCTAAAAGGAAAACACAGGATAACACTGTTGTGTGTTATAATTCCGATATAAATGACCCATAGATGTTGAGTAAGAGTAGGTTAAAGTTAGGTTAAAACAAGCCTTCACAGTGTCTTGTGTGTACACAAAGTAATAAGCTCAGCCATATGAAGGTTCAGAAAAGATGCCAAAAGCCGGCTCCTCTCCCTGTAATGTGACTTAAAAGTACAGTCTTGCTTTAGTGGAAAGTCTTGCGACAAAGCTACAGAAGTAAATAGAAGTTTCTCTCTCTCTCTCTCTCACACACACACACACACACACACACACACACACACACCACACACACACACACACACACACACACACAACACAACACACCACACAACACACACACACACACACACACACACACAACAACACACACCAACACACACACACACACACACACACACACACACACAACACACACAACACAACACAACACACACACACACACACACACACACACACACACACACACACACAAACACACACAACAAACACACACACACACACACACACACACCATCTAAGTAAAGAGCATAGCCAAAAGTGACTACAGTCATTATGGGATTTAGGATGAAAAAACAAAGCGGTGTGATCTTGGGGCTGGATAGCTTAGTTGTTCTAAAAGACACAGAGAGAATGAAGGAGCCGGGGAGGCTACATCGCTCTGCTGGTCTCTGGTACACAGCCATCTGGCTCTACATCATGAATGGAAAGTTTCCCAGCCTGCGAACTCGTGGCTAGTGTTTGTTCAGATTGGCTAAATTATTCTCATTATTTACATTTTGAATGGCAATAATGTACAATGGAAGGAAACTAGTAAAAAGTTGTAAACTGCTCAGCTGGTTTCCCAAATGCAAAAGTAGTGCACCTTGCCATGTCTGAGCTGTCTATACTCCTGTTTTTTTTTTACATCTTCTAAATCTTTTTTTTTGTTAGTTTATCCTGCTCAACAAGGGCTGTGGAGTAGTGATTGAACCTATATTATAGTGAATAACCCAATAGATTACAAGGAGGAAATGCATACAAACTATGTGAGATTGACGTGCTGTGGCCATAAGAAGGGCTTAAACCACTTGTCTGGTATTAACAGGCACTGAAAAAGAGACAATGAAGGAGCCAGTAAGGCGCGGGCAGCCTGCTGGTAGCTGGTAGCCGGCCCACTTGTCCCATGCATGTTAGAGCCAGGAGCAGCGGTATGTCAGGACCTTACAGAGCAGCCTCTGGTCTCCTGACTGGAGCCGCTCCAAACAGCTCTCTGTGAGGAAAGACAACTCACTCTGCTCTCCTACAATTAAACAGCGGAGCAGATTTCAAACCCCGTTGTCTCAGGCAGAAGCACCACATGTCATCAGCGTGACTTGTGAAAAGATATTTGGGTGTGTGTGTGTGATGGCTCGGGAGTACTTCTGCTGCGCGGGATCAGGTCACACACACATACAGCATGCTGAGTAAAATGTGAACTTTTATGGCTTAGCAGATTTGTTTTGTAAAGTATTTTTCAGAAAAGCCAAAAATTCCTTTTATGCCCCATCATTTTCATTGTAACTTGAAATCATGGATGAACACATGTCAGGTATGTAAGCAGTGTCCCTTAAACGCTTCTCATGGGACCATTGTCTAGAATGAACTCACCTGTCCATCAGTTTCTAGTAGAACCAAATTCCAAAAGAGTTCAGAGCATTCCGGATCGGGATCAGCGTCCACCTGAGTCTAACTTGCCTCTGACAGCTCTGACTGTTTCTATAGCTCCTGTACAGCTTTTCCCTGTTATGACCTCTCATGGTCTTTTCATTTCAATACATAAGAAAAACAAGCATGTCCAGGCGAGACAAACCCTCTTGATGATGTACTCACAGTATAGACAGTGCTGTCTACACACACCTACAATCTCCCTGAGTTCTGGCTATGCACATGTAAACCAGCCATTCTCAAGCTTGTGCATGTTTAAAGTCAATGAGAACGTACAGGAGAGTTCCTCTGGAGTCAGGTTGAAACACCTGATTCTTAATCTTTTAGTCCATAAATTGGAATGATGAATGTAAAAAAAGTATTAGGCAGGTAGAAATTCCAGTAAAATAGTCTTTTCAGGAAGCCGTGGAAAAAGTCCTGAGTAATTCCAGTGATGGGAAAGGTGCCTGGAGGGCAGAAAGAGAGCAGTGGCCAGTCCCACTATGGTGCAAAAAAAGTGTCTTATACAGACATCCACAACAACAACAAAAAGCAGCCGGTGTGTGAGTTAAAAAGCAGCGCAGCAAGATCTGAGTATTCCCCCGTCTGCAGTCAGCTCCACTGATGAACGGCTGCACTCCGGCTCCACTTAGAAAAACACACAAGCCTATACACACACACACATAAAACTTCTTCTTAACACACACACGTGAGGAGTTCTCACACACACACACTCACACAGTTTTCGCAGGATCTGAGCGGAGTGTAAGTGCTCAGAGGGAGAGCGGACAGGAATAATGGACTTAATTCAAGAGGGGTGAAGAGCGAGAGAGGAGAGAAAGAGAGAGAGGGAGTGGGAGGGGTTGGGAGGGACGGAGGGAAAGGTGGGAGGAGGGGAGTGGAAAGGGGCAGGGACACGCACTGAGTTGTTCTCAATGTGTGTGCTACTGTTCATTTGCATTGGTTGCATGATACAAATATTCATGTCTAGGGTCCATCATTGTGATAACTGTTTTTAATTAGTGTCAACTGAGACTATTTAACCTCAATGCAGCAGCAGCAGAGACTCCCTGTACAATACAGCTTTTTGACTTGGATTGGGGTCAGTCTTAAAGGCCTCCATTGTGATTGTGATTTCGGCCTTTCCCAGTCGAAGGTGACAATTGGGAGAGGAATGTGGGGTAATCTGTGGTTGTTAAATCCAAACTCTGGTTACCAAATGAAAGCGTTATCAACCCATTCTCAAATTTCTTGGTTAAAACCAAATTCTCACAAAGTAATTGCTGCCATGACCCACTTCCGAAAGCCAATCGGAATATGACATGATATCATACACATGTTAAAAAGATGAAAACAGATAAAACTCTAAAAAAGGGGACAGCAACCGAAGGTGGCAAGTTGGTAAGTGCATTTCCATACAAATGTTCAGTGAATATTTTCAATTTCCACATTTAGAAAGGTGTGTGTGAACACGTGAAGTTTAAAAAAAGGTGAAAAATGTGCAAGGAAGTTTGTATGCTTGCCTGAGAAAAGTTTTTGTATCGCTAAAACCAACACGATAAAGGGCAGTAAGAACTAACTCAGTGAACAAATCATGATGCACATATAGCATGACAAAGAGATGAAAAATGGTTGCAGTTAAAAACAAGAGAGGTTTCCTTGCATTCGCTATGTTGTTTTCCACCACTAGTTTATGGTATTTTATCACGTCCTATTGTTTAGCTCTCTTCAAGTGTACTGGATCCATGGCACCGGACTTTTGATATATGTGTTAACTGTTTATCTCGATGCACTCACCACCTTATATTTTCACAATTTGCATAGACGATTGTGCAAAAAAAATTTGGACAATTGACGAATGTAGTGTCTCTACTTGCGTTTTGCACAGTCATGCTATGATTCACCAGGCATCCTGATCTGACACACCTCAAACCCTTATACTGCTCAATCTGATTTTGAGCAATATAACCATTAGTGAAATGTGATAAAGCACGATTCGTATGGTTGCACATTTTGTAGTCGCCTAATGGGACAAAATAAAATAAAAAAGAGTCTTGAGACTTGGGTGAAACTGTGTGCTGATAGATATGACCGCTTACAGAAGCATTACTTGCTTCAAAATACTTAGAAACAGTCCAATGACTGAGCAGTTTGGATGAAAAAAAAATCAAAAATCAAACAGAGAAAGGAAAGAGATTTCCAGATAGGAGAGAATGACCGTATGCTGGTGTGGACAACATGTACGCTGATGATAAGCTACTGTAAGTACAGTAAGAGGGTAATTGGAACACATTTAGAACATATGAGGGTTTACATCATCCTCTGCACATATCATAGTTGAAGTAAAGGGCAGCTATTCATGAGGTATGAAAAGCAAATAGAGAAAAAAAAAAGTTCAAGTCATGGTGTTCGAAAAAAAGTTAAAAAGCCATGGGAAGATGTCAGAAGTGTGTCTCACCAGGTATAGTACCACATTTTGAAAAGCCATTAAAGTACCAGGGTGAAGAGATTTAAGTTAAGATACATGTGTACCTAGAATTCACATATGGAAGAAAATGGTGGATATGTCGTTCAAAATGTTTTTTTTTTTGTATTTGTCTTTCTTTTACAGAGAAAATGTTCTGCGGTTTGGTTCAGTACAGTCAGGTACAATGTATTCCTTTGATGACAAGTTTTCACGAGGGAAAACAAAAGTATAAAGCAACCATTCAATTTGTAAAAACAACTCCTGCAGCATGATCCTAACACTGGATGCAGTATACAATTATTATATGTGTTACGTTATATTACATTGGTATATTGACAACATGGACAAATGAAATGTAGTTGAACTGTAGCTCAGCTTGACCCTCAAAAAGACATGCACCTACAAGTTTAAATTCAGTGCACAGTGCTTTACTGCTAGATATCTACCCAGATATCAGAGTTCACATGGTACGTATTTTTTTGCAGACCATGTGGCTATTAAAGAACGTCAATCACTGAGTTTGCTTTCAATGGATCAACCTCTAAAGTTTTTTCCTTAAAAACAATACCACATTTGTGTCAGCATCAGTGATGCCAAAATCTAAGTAACATTGTTACACTCACATTAACCCTTTTTTGGGTGTGTGGTGTGTGTGTGTGTATGTGTCTCCAACTTCTTCCCACATGCCCCACTCGATAGTGTTCATTCCAATGGCAGGTGCGCTGCTGTTACTGGCAACCGTGACTTACACACACACACACACACACACACACACACACACACACACACACACACACACACACACACACACACACACACACACACACACACACACACACAACACACACACACACACACACACACAACACACACACACACACACACACACACACACACACACACACACACACACACCACACACACACCACACACACACACACACACACACACACACCTAAAAAGCCCACAAGGGTAGGGTCCACATACAGAGAGGTCATGGGTCTCACATTAGGAGGTTCACTGCAGTATGTGTGCATGTGTTGTTTTCAAGTTTGCCTGCTTTTTCACACACAATGCACACTTGCCTTCAGCGCTTATAACACTTAACACACAACACAATCAAAGCTAGTTGCGTAAGGGAATGTGTGTGTGTGTGTGTGTGTGCTTGTGCGGCGTGTTTTAAGCCCCACTGCCCACCTCCTGCTGACCTGTCTGTCATAAACCAGTCTGATGTCTCTACAGCCTGCAGAGTGAGCGCTGTGCTCCTGACAAAGGCTTTTGTCTCAGCCAAAGCCTCTGTTGAACAGATGAGGGCTCAGTTTCCTAATAGTGTATGGTGAGGCCTTTTGTTTTATTGTAAGTCAATGAACCAAAATGATCTTTAGATTCAAGTGGTACCACAACCAGGCTCGTATCCCCCACGTTGGAGCTCTAATTTATTATTCAAATCAGGTATTCCATTCATAGATATATAATACAAAACAAATATCTGATTCCAAATTGTATCTTTTATTTTATAATTAAAAGATGAAATATATTATCCAACATCTTCATATTGATGGCTTACAAAATAAAAGATTTTGTGAATGAGGACGATCACCAGAACTAGAAATGTTTTCACTTTAGACTCAGCTGAACTCTCTTCTACATATGATGGAAATAGAACCAAAGATCTCGTAAAATGATTTACTTAACCATGTGTCTTACATAACGCTTAGTGCATATAGTGCTCAACATCAGAGAACCGTTTGAGACACGCATTCTTGTGGTGGATTACATTAGTTGTGCAAAAGCACGTGTATTTTATTCCATAAACTCCAGAATGTAAATAAAAAATGTTTTCCCAGGAATGTGTTTTTAAATAATCTAGTAAGATTTTATTTTATTGATTTATAGAGCGCCCTTCACAGACCAGGGTCACAAAGCGCTTCACTATACGCTTCCAAAGCGATTTTACATATCTTAACACATTTTTAAACATACACACCAATGGTAGTAGCTGCCATGCAAGGCACTTTCTGAACCATCGGGAGCAATTTGGGGTTCAGTGTCTTTCCCAGGGACACTTCGACAAATGGCGGGTAGGCGGGGAATCGAACCTTCGACCCTGCACTCCAGAGGTGATCTCCCTACCCACTTAGCCATTGTTAATCTACTTAACAACTACAGTAAACTGTGAAGCTGCTACTTAAACTAACTTCTACTTCTATTGCTAAACAGAAATATACAGCTTCTTACACAATGGCACCAGAATAGTTTAGAGATAAGTATTCCCATGTATGTGAAAGTATCCTTAAACAAAACACCTAGAACAAAAGAGCCACAGTGTTGGGAGGTCATGCTTTATTGAAGTTAACGGCACCATATTGACTTTAAATACTACACCAATTAAGACAAGTTAGCACAAGTGCTGTGGACGCAGAGTGTTATTTCTGGAATATAATCTATCTAAGCAAAAATATTGGATTGAAACTGAAATTTCTGGTATGTGGCTGGGAAGTTTACCAGCCTCCAGCTTGATTCTATACTGTCTGGGGTAGGAGTGAACATTATAGCTGTGACCAAAGGCAATTTTTAGGGCGGGGGCACCTTCTTTGAAGGACTTACTAGCTGATTGTGTTGCTGTCATTGGATGGGAGACGGGTTTGCCCTCCCCTACAGAGGATGCTTTTGTGCTTCCATCATATTCACTTATGACAGCAATTTACAGAGCAATGATAAATGATTAAAAATAATAGTTTAGTTTAGGTTTTTTAATGTTTGCCTTGCTATTTTAAAATGTAAGTTTACTGATCTCATTTGGATTGTTCATTATGAAAATAAAAAAAGCAACTGAAAATATAATTTTAGGATTATGAGAAAAAATACTTTTAAGTGACAGTCCTTTCTGGTATTCATCACTTTTTCCCTCATGCTTTGGCAAAATGCTACTGATGGATGGTAATTGTGTACTCAAATGCTCATTCGGCAAGTGAGAACGTTTCCACGCACTTATTAATAAATCGGGATATTATACCAGTGTACATTGGTGTCCCTACTTAGGTAAACACCAGAAATGTAATCTAAACACATACAAATGTATTCATATTCACATATCCACTATCATATACCACTTAAGGTGATTTAGTTTTTAATAACTGCTATTTTTAGTATCTTTTTAAACTGATCTCACGTAATCTGTAATAAATGCTGTGGTAGTATGTTCCAATTTGACATTGCCTATAGATTATATTTTTCCTTATAGCATTCATTTCAGGTAAAGATAGTATGATGCGTCCCAAAAAAGTATGTCTAGTGTTGTTGTAGTGCCTTTCATGAGTTAGCTGTGAGCAAGTATAAGTATATCATAAATATATGACCTGCATTGAAATGTTGACTGCACACAACATTATCTTCATGTTGATACTAAGTTAAGAGTGATTTTGACAGGCCTGGACCACAGCGAGGCACTTTTGTCTCAATCAGATGGAGCAAGAGCTCATGGAGGAACTGGAAAAAGAGAGGGAGCTTTCACAGCTGCTCAGCATGAAGGTCACATTGGAGGGCCTTCAGATGTTTCTCTCCATCTTCCACCCAACGTAAACGACTTCCTTGCACCTCTGCACAGGAAACTGCTGAGGAAGTTTAGTGGCATTGAGAACACCAGGGGACGCCACACCAGCAGAGCTTTGTAGCTGGAGCAGAGAGCTTCTCTTGTGGTGCCAGTGGTGGTGGACATAGCCATCAAGTTCCTACTGGAAAAACCAGAAGGGGGAAAAACAGACCGAAGTTGCCAGCAAAGAGATCTGCAAATTGCCGACCGACTCAGTAGCTCCCTGCCTATTTAAGTTTGGATCCTTTTCGTCCAAAAATCTTATGTTTGGAGTGTGCAGTATCGCCACCCGATCCTTTTTCAAACCATATTCAGTACGTTTGACGGCGTCTCAAAGTCATTCCACCTGATGGATTACAACGAAAGCCATTTCTATGCCACAGAGGGCGTCATGTCTGCCATCCAAGACATGAACCACCCAGAGGGGACTGATGGTACCTCAGAAGTGCAGGAAGACCGACAACTGGAGAAGAGGGAGGCTTCTCCACAAGTCACTGCCACTGAGGAGCCAGAGGTATTCATGGACACATCCCTAGTCAAAATGGAGACAAATGTAATTGTTTTCATAGATGACAAGCTGGATAAATTTGAGCAGGAGCATAGCCTGGTTCGGGACCCGGCCGTCCAAATTATGATGATCCATAAAGTAGAGTCTGCTACATCCACCAAGTCCATTAGCAAGCTCAGCACCTCAGGAGTGCAGGAACAGCAACATCTGGAGAAGAGGGAGGCTTCTCCACAAGTTACTGCCACTGAGTAGACAGGGGTACTCATGGAGAAGGATGCTTTTCACATCTGTCTGTCCAGAAGAGGAAACACCGGCAATTACAACATCCCTAGTCAAAATGGAGACAAACGTAATTGTGATCATAGATGACAAACTGGGAGATCTTGAGCTGGAGATAATCCAGGAGGAAAGCCTGGTGGTCCATAAAGTGAATACTGCTTCATCCACCCAGTCCATTACCAAGCTCAACACCTCAGAAGTGCAGGAACAACATCAGGGGCCTCATTTATCAACAATGCATAGAAAAGGTTCTAAATTCACTCTTACGAATGAAATTTAGTATGTGCTTAAGTACAAAAAAATCGGTATTTATCAAACGTGCGCTGGCCTATCGTACGCACACCAGTAAGTCATCAATCTTGATAAATCCCACATGTTCTTAAGTACCATGCTCGTTCACGATCAGACCATTTGCATTCAGTAACGCCTCCAATTAACCATATATGGTCACAACACATCCCTTTATCAACCATGTGAATGTGTTTTACCCCTCTCCGCCACAATGGGAAAGAGGGCAACGAAAACAAACTTCTCCAACACATAAATGGAAACCCTTGTAAACGAGGTTGAATCAAAGCAAAACATATTTTGTTGGCTCACTTAGTGCAGGCATTAAAACAAAATAAAGCTTGCTGCATGGGAAAATGTGATATTTTCGAGCAAGTTGTAAGGCAACGGCATTGTTTGGGGTCCGCGATCTGACAACTTTACGTGCAGTCATTCATAAACTCTTTCAATAAATAAGAGATGAAGATAAGTTCCTAACAACATTAGAGTTACTAAGTGAAATGAGTGATTGGCGAGTCTGGCGAGTCACCGCGGCTCGTCCAGCTCACAGCTGTCAGATGAGACGCACAGAGAGCATCGGAGGGATCCTCCGCTTCAAAACATGTAAACGTGTGACACATTTAATGAATAATCAATTAGAGCTTACCTAAAAATAAGTGAGCCATATAACTATTTATTGCATTTAGGATGTTAGCTCATTTGGACGCTGTTTTGACCGTCTGTTTTCATTGATGTAGGCCTATTGGCGATATTATATCTACTTTCAGTTTCATTACTGAGTCGTGATCAGTGTTCTTTAATAAACTTAGATTATAAAACAAGAGGTCCAAAACACAGATGATGATTAAACAAACAAATGTATGACTTTATATTACACTAGAAATGCACGGGTGGATTTGACGCGTGGCGATTATAGATATAAAGAGAACGCTGGCGGTTCTAGTGTTAATGCAGACGTTGAAACTCTTAAATGCTTTGCTTTGTGCTTGTAATATCGCTATTCTACCACTAGATTCTGTAGATTCTGTTCGTAAGCATGGTCAGAGTTGTGCTTACATTTACACACATTCATAAGTCTAAGTACATTTTGGTAAATTCCATACTTTGCGTGGCAATGTTCTTACGCCCTACTTACGCACAGATTTGTGCGTAAGTACGGTTGATAAATGAGGCCCCTGGAGAAGAGGGAGGCTTCTCCATAAGTCACTGCCACAGAGGAGACAGATGTACTCATGGAGAAGAAGGCTTTCACAAATGTCTGTTTGGATGAGGAGACACGGGAAATGACAACTCAAGCGACAGAGGACATTTTGTGCAGAAATGACAAGCTGGGAGATCTTGAGCATGAGGTAGTCCAGGAGGAAAGCCTGGTTCGGGGCTCGGCCGTGCAAATTATGACGGTCCATAAAGATAATTCTGTTACATCCACTCAGTCCATTACCAAGCTCAGCACCCCAGAAGTGCAGGAACAACGACATCTGGAGAATGGGGAGGCTTCTCCACAAGTTGCTGCCACTGAGGAGCCTGAGGTACTCATTGAGAAGGATGCTTTCAAATCTGTCTCTCCGGAAGAGGAAACACCTGAAATGACAACTGAGGTGACAGAGGACACATCCCTAGTCAAAATGGAAACAAATGTAATTGTTTTCATAGATGACAAGCTGGATAAATAAGATCAGGAGGTAGTCCAGGAGGAAAGCCCGGTTCGGGACCCGGCCGTCCAAATTATGACGGTCCATAAAGTAAAGTCTGCTACATCCACCCAGTCCATTACCAAGCTCAACACCTCAGAAGTGCAGATACAACAACATTTGGAGAAGAGGGAGGCTTCTCCACAAGTCACTGCCAAAGGGGCTGAAAGAAGGACATCCAGAGAAGATGGATGCTTTTCTTAGTGTCGCTGTGGAAGAGAACAACCACGAGCAGTGACGCTATTAAGAACACATTTGTGGTCATTATTTACATGGCAGATGAGCTGCAGGTAGTGAAGCAGGAGGAGATGGAACCAAAGGACACACAGAAGTCCTTGTTTCAGTGTGATGTTAGGAAGAAGAAAGGAGTAAAGGCCTTCTTCCGAAGTGTTGGAAGAAGATGACAGGCTGCTTTTCTGTTTCCACTGTTGAATAAATTCATTCATTCTCTCTGTAATATTACTTTTAAATTGTTCAAATAAATGCTTTTCATTTTAAACCAATTATCATTATTATAAAAAATTTAACATGAGTAAGAACCAAGGACGTGTCAGAAGTCTGCTACAGAAAAATAGGGTGAAAAGTTGTACAGTGTGAGCCCAGCATAAGCTGCATAACTGAGATATATTTACAAAGACTCGAAACATTTTAGCTCCACCTCAATGAGGAATGTCTTTAAAATCCTGCAGGACAGATGCAGTGCCAGGTTCATACTTCAAATACAAGGGAGGGGACAATGGATGGCATGTATTTACAGCAGGCTATCCAAAGCAATGACGTTATGTGTGACAATTGCCAACATAACACATGTTAACATTTGCTCAACAGATGCAAAAATATGAAAGCCCATATACCATGCCTGTAAAATTAGCAACATGAAGTAGCACTAAGTCAACAAAGAACCTTTCCCTTTTCTGTGTGTTCTGAGGGCTCTGTGGGTGTTACACACCGACCCAACATAAAATACCAGTACTAAGTGGATCATTAACATCATTGCAGCTATGTGCGTCATTCTGCCAGCTGTAACCACACGCTAATCTCATCTATGTGTGTGTTTTTGCGTGTGTGAAGTTAATTTTCCTATTAATAGCATCCACACTTGTGGTTAAGGAGTTGAAACCAAGCGAATAAGGAAGTTTAGATGGAGAATGCCAAACAGCAATTTAGGTGGGACACTGTCCACACCATTTCTCAGCGTTTTTGTGTCACATTTTCACTCACCTTGGGCACATTTTTTACCCTATCTGCAAGTCTTAATCTCATAGTAACAAGCATAGCAATGGCTTCATCAGGAATAATATAGCTCAGACAATCAATCAATCAATCAATCAATCAATCAATCAATCAATCAATCAATCAATCAATCAATCAATCAATCAATCAATCAATCAATCTGTATTTAGAAAAGGCCCAGCTCCCTGTTCCACTGGGCCTGACAACTGCTTCTTCACTCTGCAGTCTGAGGTTTGATGAATTTATATAAATGTCACAGGCACAGCATAAACAAACATGCCCAGTAGTACAATTTACTGCGGTATTTTTTAAATACTTTTTGTTCACATCATCATCAATAGTTTTGAAAAAAGGACATTTGGAATTTTACATTTTGATCAAGTCGTGTTTTTTGGCTTAACTTTGAAGCTCTTTTACTTAGTGGACGCCAAGAGTTGTCAGGGGGCATTCATGGAAATGTGAGAATCGATGTGGGTTTGCTAGTTTTGTTGTTAGAAGGGTTAAGGGATTCATGGTGTAGGCTATCATTTGGGTGTTGACAGTTAGGTGATGATGACAGGAATCAAACAAAAAACAGGAAGTTGAACAGTAAAGGTGCAGGGCAGAATGAAAGTAATTAATTTCCATTAATAAATTAGTTTAGGAAAAAAAGAAGGGAAAAAAGGAAAATAGGAAAAAAGAAAGGGGGGACATTCTAACATGAACTGGCATTCTATAGTCTGGTCTAGTCTCCTGTATTCAGGCTCGGTTAGCTAGCTGTCCATATCCAGCTGTACTGTATGAGTCCTGACTGGTCGTCTATGACACGGTCCCCTGACCCCCTGACATCATAGGGATTAGAGGGGCCCTAATGGAGAGTGGCAGGAACAACACAAAAAGAGAGAGAGAGAGAGAGAGAGTTACAGACAAAGGGAGAGAGCGAGAGAAAGAGAGAGAGAGAGGTCCAGCTTGGGAACCCTAGGGGGACATAAACCTGTAATCCTCCCTGTTTCTCTTTGATGTGATCACACTCCACTGAGAGGATGGAGAATGAATGGGGGATGGTAGGGGTTTTGGCATGTCAGGTGGGCAGTGTGTGTGTGTGTGTGTGCGTGTGTGTGTGTGTGTGTGTGTGTGTGTGTGTGTGTGTGTGTTGTGTGTGTGTGTGTGTGTTAGTGGGTGGGGTTACTGACTTTGGTGCCAAGGGGCTCAGAGGTGGGACACACTCTCACATATTCACACAGGCACGCTGTCACACACACACCATCTGGCTCCGGGGGTCAGCGGGTGGATAAGACCACCTTAAAGAATATGGCTTTAGTGATACAATTTCACACACACACCTCGGAGCAGGTTCCGAAGGTCACTGAGTGGATTACAGCACCTTGCACCTTGCACCTTACACACACACACACACACACACACACACACACACACACACACACACACACACACACACACACACACACACACACACACACACACACACACACACACACACACACACACACACACACACACACACACACACACACACACACACACACACACACACACACACACACACACACACACACACACACACACACACACACGGCAGTATTTTTCGGTGGAATGCACATTGCTGCACTAGTTCCCACCACTATTATATCTAGCTGGCTGATCACTCTGAAGGCCTTTTTGTACTAGATGTGGGCACTAACTTAAACAAAGTTGGTCTTACCTTTTTTACTGAATAAAACAAATCCCTTACTTTTCCTCATTATTTTGATCAAAGACGGACATGTCAGTACACAGACAGAGGCTGTTTTGAGCCAGGTATTCTGCAGTGGGCCCCTTAATTGTGAGCTTCACTCGAATCAAACCTGGGCTGTTGCACAGTGCTGCCATTTCTGAGAGAATTCAGCACAGATCGCAGTGAGGACTGATGACAGACAGAAACCTGGGAAATCACCTACTAAAAGATAGAAGCTTTCAACCTCAGCCCGCACACAGACAGCACACTCAAATGTGTTCTCAAAGTCCACACATGCGTCGGCTCTTGTATGCAATGGAAATGTCATTTTATTCAAGCAAAAGGTTTGAACTTATTCCCCTTTTTGATTTAATAGTATTGAACATCGCTGGAATAACTGCTTAAAGGCACACTCAAACATATTGCATGCGATGGGGGTGAGATTGTATGGCTCACACCACGAGACAATTTGTAAACATAGACATTTTCGAAGCCCGAGCTTTGTATCAACACCGGACTTCATGGACATACGGACAGATAGCGGGATGGTGAGCAGATGATGAGTAGACTATGATTTGACTTTCTATTACAGCCAGGGCATGTTGTAATAAGGTATCGGACAAAGCCACTGAATGCTCATTTCAGAACCCTTTTCCATTGACATTGTGGAACTTATGTACATTCTACAATGTCAATGTTCTGACTCCACATTTTCTGAGATGAGAGCAAGGCTTTACCTAATACAAGATAGAGTGTAAAGGTGCAGTGGATTAAAAGATCTGAAATGTGTCATATTAACTGACAGACATTTTTCTGTTTTTCCTAACTGCGCTTTGGATTTGGAAAGTCATTTTTTGCTGAAAAGCAGGCAGATAAGGCACAGTGTGTATGCGATGGTATACCCTACCATGCTGTGCTACCTCATTAAGGTTTGAGATGTGATAGCATAAAGCAGACCCAACCAAATGATTCCTGATCCTGATGGGCACTGATCCAACCAGACAGGCTGCTCTCAGCACTATGGCGGATTAATGATACGCACATACGCACACACACACACACACACACACACACACACACACACACACACACACACACACACACACACACACACACACACACACACACACACACACACACACACACACACACACACACACACACACACACACACACACACACACACACACACACACACACACACACACACACACATGCTTATAGAAGCACACACTTCCCAGGGGGTTGTTGAGACACTAGTTTTTGCAGTTATTAGTGTATACGGCGCATATTCACCCCTAGGGGAAATCTGAGACAAGCTCAGCAATGAGCAGATCTCATGTGAACATTAGTGATTCTGACACACACAGGTGATTCTACTTTGTCGCAATATGTAACGTGTGCACACACACGCACATACTCACTGTCTATGACTTTAATTGTTGCAGCGTAAGCACAGTGGGTAGATTTATACATTTTTGGAGTAAAACGAAACCTGTCATGCGCGGTGTAAAAATTGTAGAAATGTATAGTTTTAGTACATCACATTTAACAGAGGCTAATCTGCTCTGGAGACAGAGATAGCTGTTGAGATGTTTAATTAAGCTCAGTGGAGAAGACAGGGAAGGGAGTTAATTTAATGAAGCTGGGTGCTTTTGTTAAGCATCAGAGATGTATCACTCTGGTGAGAGGGGATGACTGCCTATTTTAGTATTCTTGTACACAATATGCTATCGGCAAAACCTATAAGTGCAGACCATGTCAACCTTCACTTAGAATCACTTAAGCCAAGGTACGGCATGCAAAAAATGCAGCTGCTCACCTCTGTCTGCCAGCCATGCAGGGGAACAACACGCACACACACCACACACACACACACACACACACACACACACACACACACACACACACACACACACACACACACACACACACACACACACACACACACACACACACACACACACACACACACACACACACACACACACACACACACACACACACACACACACACACACACACACACACACACACACACACACACACACACCCTCCTGCAGACATTCATCAAACCAACAGCCTGTGATCATAACTGCTACAGCAGATTACACAAGTGGCTGAAGTACTCTCAGCTTCGCCATAATTGTCATTTCACTTTTAAATTTAGGCTGTCAAAACAGCTGCTCGCGCATAAACACTTAACTCCCCACACACACACACACATATTCCTTGATTTAAGAGTACCGAGCACTGTCTGTGTCTGGCGGGCCAAAAATCCCCACCATCAACTAGTAATTGAAGGCAGTTAGGAGGGGGGGGGGAGATAAAAAGGGGATGAATGAATGAATAAACACCTTTTGAGAGGAGAGGAAAAGAGCAAGATAGATGATTGCAAGGGGGGATGCTTCTGTGGATATGTGGCAGTTGTAAGACCATTATTGGGTTGTCCTCTAGATGTATTTCTGGTCGGTTACGGAAACTGTCTGATTAAAAGTTTTCCAATTGATGCCAGCCATAATGCACCTGGTCATTTATTTCCCAAAACCAATAGGAAGGATGTTAGAGGGGTGGGGAAGGAAATCTCATAAACATAAAAACCAAACGTTATTAGATGATGAGAAGAGGGCACGAGAGAACAGGATATGAAGAATACCACAGAGCCCACACACACACACACACACACACACACACACACACACACACACACACACACACACACACACACACTCCTGGTAACAATTTGAATTATTTGAACTTGTGGCAAACTAGTGTTGTTTCAATCTCAAAACTCCATTTGACTACAGTTATTTTACTCAAAACCTTATTCTACCTTCACGTGTACAGTTGTTTCGCTGCTGGCACTATTCATCTCAGATCCAGATGTTTTTTCAAAGTACAAAACCAAGCCGGATGTTAGTGAATAAATGTCCATCCTTTGTGCAGCATCTAAAATTGGCTCTTGGACAGGTATTTGATCTCAACAATGCTAATATCCTCATTTCAAAAACCAACTTCAAATAGACAGGAAGTCACTGCTGCATTATTCTTTGACCTTTGCTGCACAAAATCTTACTCTTGGGAATCATAAAAGGTTGGCTGTGACAGTAAGCCATGGCATAGAAAGAGGGTGTGGTTTAGAGTTTATCTCAACTGTTCCTAAACTCTTAAAGAAAACTAAATTCATGCTATTTGGCTCAATTTCAAAAACTGAAATGCATTGACAAAATCACTGACAATTAGCAATGGGGTTAATCTACATTATGAGCACTACTGTGTGACACACACTGGATTCTTGCTGGAAGCTGTATGACAAAGCTTAGGTTACTGTGGATGTGTATGGCTCCAAACAAAGCAGGTTGAGACCCATCAGTTACTCACAAGTCATTGCCGAACATCTCTTAACAGACCACACCCTGAAGGCCCATAGGTACACATTAAAGCATCATGAAAAGGATAAAGAGAAACCGTATCCCACAGGATTAAAAGTGAATGGATTATCCTATAGTGATATGACGCAAATTGAGTTAAATACCTTTACAATTTCCCCATAAATTCCGCTACAACTGCACTGGAGAAAAGTTCAATGTCACCTCTGCCAATTCTGTGTGTTGACCTGCAGAGGGACAACGAGCTCTCAGAGATCGGCTACAATGGGACATTTACTGCAAGTCATAATACCAACCTGGACCCCAGACAGGAACCTTTAATATGTTTAGGATTTTAATACCTCTCATATTTAAAGACCTTGTGCAAATCTTGATTGGAGAACAAAGGCTTTTGTTAGCAACGGCACTCTGAATGGCAAAGCTATTCAAAACCAATTGAACCCGCGTTCATACCAGACAAAAAGCCAAAAGGAGTCTGTCAGCCAATGACACACACACACACATGCACACACACACACACACACACACACACACACACACCACACACACACACACACACACACACACACACACACACACACACACACACACACACACACACACACACACACATCACACACTGACAGTAGATGACACAGGGTGTGATTTTGGGTTGCTAGGGAAACATGGGAAATCACCTATGTATCACAGAGGCAACAGCTGTTATTAACATACTGTAGTCCCATCACAAAGAACAAACATGCACAGACATTTTTCTAAACGCACTTACTGTGAAACAAAAATCTGGAATCTATATATTCTTGAAGAAATAAGCAACCACTTTTATTTTCATCTGATGCCAACCTTCACTAAAGATGGAACAATCTGTTTCATTTTAGTCAAGCACATCAACTGAAGAAGTCAGGTCACAGCTGGCCGACAGCAGGCATAATTAAAGGTGGAGTCAGCCATTCTGGAGAACATTTGTTGTCAAAACCACTTTTTGTCAAAATCGGTGAATATCTCCTCATGATCAGCCACTGCAGGACTGTTTGTGCACTTAACATATTTGGTGTTAATACACAGCCCAGGCTCTGTAAACACAGGGTATGTAAACAAAGGGGTCCCACTGTAGCTAGCAACATGCCCATTTACAGAGCCTAGGCTGTGTATTAACACCAGATTATTTTTTCAGCGTACACACAGCATGTAAAGGTAGCATGATGAGATATTTACGGATTCTGACAAAAGGGAATTTTGACAACATAGCTCCAGAATCAACCTTTTCAACGGTCACATAACAATCTGGAGTGTATCTAAAAATTATCAAAATATGTATTGTTGCAACGGCCAGCAATCCAATCAAAAAGTAACACTTTGCTGTGTTTTAATCTATTACTGCTGCCCCATTGCTATACAGTATGTGTGTGTTACCTATTTTGAGACCCAAACTGATGGAAATAGCGTGCTGTGCCTATTTCAAGCAGAACCTGGTAGTTTACTCTATTTATGTTGTTAAATTGGGTCAAATACACAAGTTAGCCCACATAAATAACGACCGCATTTTCTATACCACATCTCTCGTCTCCAGGCTCCCTCTATCCATCCCTCCATCCCTCCATCCCTCCATCCATCCATCTTGTTTGAGGTTTACAGGTAGCCGGCCAAGTGGGAGAAGATTAGAGTGCTCTCCATAATAAGCTGCCCTGACCATACAAACTGTCATTTCCCTCTGTTTTGGCTCAGCTCGTCTTCTCCACCTCTCTCTCTCTCCCTCCTTTCACTCCTCCCCTCTTTTTGGAGCCAACGTGTCAAGGGGAAAAAACAAAGCTGTTCAAACTCTGAAAAAAAGCCAGAGGGAGTGGAAGAAAGAAGAGAGAGAGAGTGAAGGACATAGGAGATGCTTCAGTTGAAAGCCACTGTTGTTTACCTTAAAGATCTGACGCGGTTAAAGGCAGATTCAGAGTTTCCGAACGCTTGTTAACAAAATCACTTTCTTGTCAAAATCAGTCAATAACTCCTTGTGATCTTTTACCTGTTTAAACTGGTGTGCGCGCTGAAAAACAAACATACACAGGTAGTGGATTTTGAGGAGATATTCACTGATTTTGACAACAAGCACTCTCCAGAATTGGCTGGCAATTAATCAAGCAACACCTTGGACCTGTATATTAATTTGTGTAAATGACAAAGGGAAAATAAAGAGAAAGAGAAGAAGAGAAACAGAAACCTATCATAAGTCATTTGAGGCATTGGTCCGAAGCCAGTAGCTAATGATCAAACAGAACAGTGCATCCACACTGGGACGGGACACAGCGTCACTGACAGGATGGATACAGCTATTGCTAAAAAAAAAGCTCAGCCAAGTCACACTCTCACACACACACACACACACACACACACACACACACACACACACACACCCCACACACACACACACACACACACACACACACACACACACACACACAACACACACACACACACACACACACACACACACACACACACACACACACACACACACACACAACACACACACACACACACACACACACTTCTCGCTTTGCATTTGGCCGATATTAGATATGACTCACTCAGTCTTTGTGACTTTAAGTGTGTGCCTCAGTTGGCTCTCTACAGTGTTAACATGCTGAAATCGTAGGCAACTGTTGCTCGAATCTCTACATTTCTTCATCCAGCAGCTTTAGCAAAACTGTTAGCGGAAAGTATTGGATTCCTCTTTGATTTCATGCCATCCTTTTGGTTATGTTGGAGTCAGAATAATCAATATAAATGTAGTGCAAAAGTATCAAATGCTGAACTTTAGGCAAATTAAATTACTACATTAAAAGGTAAGTTTTGCTTTGTGGATATCACAGCATTGGAAAATGACACTGAAACTACATCTCTTTTTTTTCCAGAACCAGTGACCCTTTCACATGGGGATACTCCACACAACTTCTTGTCAACACCATTTCATCAGTGGAAAGATGTTCCAATGAAAACCTTTTACCCTTTATAAATAACTTATTCCCTTTCTGCTCAGAATTTCCCCCCTAATTTGTGAAGTCATAGAGCGGCGCATCAGCCATCGCCCCTTGGATGGACACCTGCTTTCAACCACAGACTGTGAATAATCCAGAGGCCTTTCCAGCACGGCCCCTCTCAGTGTGTAAACCAAACCTCAAGGTCGTTTACGGCAATGCGCTGTAGTCAGTTTGGCTAGCGTTGGGGGCTACTCCACAACACATTAAATATGTAGCCTGCAACCCTCCCATCTGAGACCACAGCACACTATAAAAAAGACAACAGCATAGTATGTGTAATAACTCAATATGAATTGCCATGTTAGCTGTATCACGTTATTTAACTGGAAAAGAAGATTTGTGTATGGGAGCCAGTTTTTTTATTACATTTTCGGGCAGTGTTTTGAGCCCTGGGGTTGGATTAAGTTTATGTTAAGGTCTTTTTTCAAAGAAGGACCTTCTAAGTCTAAAAGTATATATGTGCATGCACATTTGATTAATAACGTTAATAAAAGAGGATACAAAGCCAGTCTCCTCAAGGTTTACCATTATTATAGGTCATGAATTGAGGTTTTCGTGAAGATATCATTTATGTGTGAAGAATAATGTCTATGTGTTTGCTTTTTGGATATCAATGACTGTATAAAAACTGAAATGGGGAAACAAGCACTTCTTTGAAACCCAGCATTTTTGTCTTTTAGGGGGGCTGCAGCATTACACAATTGATTTTCCATTGTTTGTTTAAGTTTGCATGTTGAACTTATTAGCAAACAATTGAGTATTGATACACCCAGCGGATACAGAGCAATGTCTTAACATTCTTCATATGGTTAGTTTTTAGATACAGTAGTTTTCCCCTGAAATAAGCTTCCTGATGATACTGAAAACAATGCCCATAAGACCTGATAATGGACAACTTAATAAATACGGTATAATAAGTTGCATGCAGAAAACCAAAACACTAAGCTAATAGAAGCCATAACATTCAAATGTCACTTATATAAATGCTTAGTGATCAATTATATTTTCCCACTATAAGCAACACCTTACATACAGTATACATAAGTAGTCACTGATTTTATTAACACAAACATATTTATTATAGCAGCTTTTAGCAATGGTTTTAAAGTGTATTAAGCATTCAACAAAAGAAGTAAACCAGTGTTAATCAGTAACTAATGAAAACATCATTCTTATTTTGAAACAACAGCATATGAATATGATTGGTTCACTGCTTGTTGTCTCATTGTAACAATCTTGTGCTGCACTTCAAATGAGTTACGACATCACACACAATCATATCCTAGAGCATGATAATAAAGAGGTTATTGTTCACATGAAATAAAAAGGATAAATAAGAATTAACTTTGTGACTTGAGAGGCTATTGTATTGTTGTTTGTTGTGTTTGTGTGTTGTGTGTGTGTGTGTGTGTGTGTGTGTGTGTGTGGTGTGTGTGTGTGTGTGTGTTGTGTGTGTGTGTGTGGAGGATAGAAAAGTGACTCTTCTCTTCCATCTGTTGATCATTAGTGGGATTCTCCCTCTCATACTTTCATTTCTCTGTCCTGTTTCTGTATCACTGTTTGCCTCTTTCCCCCTTTGGCATCTGTCCTTTACCATTCATCATATTTAAATCACTTTAATGGTGGTGATGTCATATTTGAATATTTTTCTCTCCTCTATACTTCCTATTTTTTCCCCTCTTTCCCTGTACTCTGTCCAAAATCTGAATCTGTTTTGATTAATCAGTAAGTAAACAGTAATTAAGACAATCTGCACCAAAGAAAAACGTTTAAGACTTTAAGGCTTTGTAAGGTATTTTTGGTTGATTATAATTCAAAGCAATTTGACACAGGTAAGAGCGCACAGGGAATGAAACGTGATCCCCAAGATTATTTTTAAATGTTCCCTTTCAGGAACTTTCCATTTGATAAATAATTGGATGAAGCTCAGAGGTGGTGATTTGAAATGTTCCACTTGGGCTTTCTGAGGATATTATGACATGCAAGTCACATATCTGCTCACACAAATCTGTGTGTGTGTGTGTGTGTGTGTGTGTGTGTGTGTGTGTGTGTGTGTGTGTGTGTGTGTGTGTGTGTGTGTGTGTGTGTGTGTGTGTGTGTGTGTGTGTGTGTGTGTGTGTGGTGGGTGGGTGTGTGTGGGTGTGTATGTGCTTGAGAGTGTGTATCTGTTGCATGCTCTCCTCACATAACCCTAGCATGGGCTGGACTAGGAGAGTATTAGGATATTCACAGAACATTGCCTGTGGTTGACCAAAGCTTTGGCCGGAGCACTTGAAAGAAAAAAATTGCGAATTTCGAACTTAACAAGACAACTCGCAGAACATGTTCTCCCCTCTACCGCAAAACATTTCGTGCATCCTTATTTTCGCTTGCTCAGGCCTTTTCGCTAACCTTTTAGTCCATCGTTGATTTTCAATTGATTGGAAGATTTATTTTCACTGTTACAGATGCATAAGGGGTTTACATTTGGTCTTCCAGCAGAAACAAGGGGTTTGGCTGGTGGAGTGTGCTATAAACAGTGAAACAGTAAGTTTGCGTGTTAATGTGTCCCCCCCCCCCATTCTTTCCTGCAGCCCATGAGTATACAGTATCTGTACTAAAATCAACACACAATGGGTTGACTACTGATGCCAGGAGTATTGCATGATGGGGGACGTTTATCGACACCACCACGGTGAACTCCTCGGCACAGTAGGTTAGCGGAGCCTCGCGGCGGCAAACTTCTCTGGCCTCATGTGTTTGAGAGAGAATGGTGAAATAGATGGTGCCTTTCAACATTGTAAATATGTGGTCTGGACTTTCTGGTTAGAGGAAAAAATTAGGCAGCAAGTTGTGAAAGAGTCACACACACTGGTCAGGAAAGCCATTAACACACACACACACACACACACACACACACACACACACACACACACACACACACACACACACACACACACACACACACACACACACACACACACACACACACACAGAACACACACACAAGAGCACATGTAGCGCTTGGCTGAAGTCCACAACCACAAGAGCATGATGCCATTTGGAGGAGCTCTGAAAGGGATTGCCTCCCTTCTCCTCTTTCTCTCCCTATTCTGTTCTGGTCCTAGTTAAAAGGTAGTATACTCATCTTTAGTTTAAGAAGTGTAGTGTATAAAGTGTGTTTAAAGTTTGTACAAGTGAATTTATATCATATAGGCCTACTTTTCCAATAGTATACTTAAAGTATCCTTTATTATTTTGAACTTATTTGCTTATATGTAGGCCGATATTTATTTATATACATAGTAAACTTTTATTGCACTTAAGACGAACAAAAAGCCTGTTTTAAAGTATAGTAAACTAATAGTGCTATTGAAGTACAGGTTTAAAAGCATGAAATAAATAAGTTGTACTATTTTGGTATTCAAATTAGGTCAAACAAATTATTTTAGAAATATATTGAAGCACAACTTGCGCAATATTCAACATCTTTCTCATTCATTTCATATTCCATTTCCAACTATTCTAAATTATCCCTTTCCTTCATGTCTTTCTCATCTTTTCTTTCCTCAAACTTTTTCCCTTCATCTTCTGTCTACTTCTCCTTTGCCTTGACAAATCATCTTTCCAATCCTTCCTGACCGTTATCTTCCAATTCTCATTTATTTTCCAATAAAAAAAAACTGATATTCAAATAAAAAGAAATAAAATAACACTAAATTAAACCAACTGGGAAGGCAGCCATTGCGGTTCTGTTATTTTTGTCTTTCTCGCTGCCACAGATTTCCCCTATAATGCGGCCTCTGGCCAGCAGCACATCCAGTCCATCCCTCAGATGGTGAACACATCAGACACACATTGGACCTGCTCTCACCCTGACAACCACTATCTACACCCTGTCTAAAGCTGGATGAACACAGAGCACCTGCGACAGAGATCAGAAATCAACACAAAATGGAAAAATGTCAGAGTCGTTTAGCAGTGTGTTTTATTGGGAGCAGGTACACCAGATCATACTAAGTCATAAGAATGGAACACATTCTGCACTGTTTGTTCTTTCTGTGTGAAGGCTAAACTAAATCTAACTGGCTGAACATTTATTTAATGGATTCTCTAGTTGAATGGATGAGGAACCACAGCCGAGCTAAGACACATTAAACAAAAACTGAGATTTGAGCAAATGGTTATCATGTGAGGTCTATTCATTAGTGAGAAAAGCTTGTTTTGCCTTTGGTAGACCCCCAAAGATGTTTAGTAATGTGAGGGGATATCAATGTTTTGCCATAAATTGCCAGACGATGCACGTACCTGGCACCTACTGTATCTTATTAAGCTTTTGATGACTTTTAGCTTCTGTAATCTTGCAAGGAGCTACGATAACTTTACTGCTATTTATGTAAGCCAGATTTAAGATTTGGGTGGAACAAGGTTTCACTGTTTGAGTAGCACCGATAACAGGTTAAAGTGTAGGCTATAAAGACAACATGTTTTTTTTAATCTTTTTCTAGCAAACTGTTATTGTTGAATTTCCTCAGACATCTTTGAGTTTGATACATTGTCAAGTCTCAAGGTTGTTTATTTTTTCATATGCGGAACAATTACAGAATCAGTCGTTGGCAATGGAATTCTTGAATCTCATGCAAGCTCCTTTCAACAATGCAATATAAGAGAAGAAAACATATAGAGAGAAAAGTGCAGAGAGCCACCTGAGTCCCATTTACACAAAAAATAGTGCAAAGAAAATATTAGCGCAAATGTATGTGTCAAAGTATTGTTAAGTCTAAATCTTTGAGTACCAGGATTGTGACAACAAGTATGGCCGCCAAAATGATTTTGAATTGGTGCAATCAATAGTTACCTCAGACAACGTGTAAGTTATCTCAGCTAAAGGCCACGCATCCCTGGATCTGATTCAGGAAAATTCACTGTATTGCTATAGGTATTCCCTCTTGTTGGCTATAAATACTCATCATTGCTTGAAATTGTAATTCCATAACTCATTCCTGTTTTGCTAGTGACTGACAGGTGATATAATGTAACTATACTATGAATGCTCACTGGAGTGAGTGTGTTCCTACAAGAATCTGAGCTGTAGGCCAGACACAGTTAATCAGATTAGTCGAAACAATATGTGCTCCATAGACAAAGAAGGGCGGGTGACAAAGACGTGGAGCTGGAAGACTAGACAGAGAGACATAGGGACGGATAATAAAACCAGAGAGAGAGAGAGAGAGAGAGAGAGAGAGAGAGACAGAGAGAGAGCGAGAGAGAGAGAGAGAAGTCAGGAGGAGGAGGAGAAGAGAGAGTCCGAGCCAAGGGGAATAACTGAGGAAAGAATAATAGTGCCTGCTCATAAATCATTTAATTTCTTTCCAACATATTTCTCTCACTGCTCTGCCATCCTGCTGCTCTCAAAACTGCCAAATACCAAGAGTCCCACTTGGAAACGTCACGTAATTACATCAGTAACAGTAACGACCCGTGACATTTTACTGTATATGGTTCATGTCTGGATTCCTTCTCTCTTTCACCAAGTGGTATGAGTGGTATAACAGTGAGTGAATGGACTGTATATACCCAGTCCCTGACAGCTTTTTACCCGTCAAGTCTCGTGTGTTACCTGCGAGACTCAGGGTTCATTGTTTTTGCTGGCAAGAGAACGTCTAACACCTTGTCACACTATTATAGAAAAAAAAATTGTACTGAGAACAGTGGTTAACTTGTGTCTAGCAGGTCTGGTGCGTTTTTGAGGGAATAATTCATAAGTCAAAAGAAAGCATAATGGAGTTTTATTTCAATCTTTATTTGAGAGCGTTGTCTTTCCATTTGAGCGCATGATTTATTGATTTTAAAGTTCAGATTTTGTCATATTTTTCCTCAAACTCTGCCCTTGCACTCAAATTTCTCCTGCTTGCACTCAGATTTATGCTGCTTCTGCTCAAGCTGGATATTCTTGTGCACTCTCAAGTCATCTGCTTGCAGATTTTCTGTGACAACTCCGGGTTCACTCACACTAACCCGGCCCCCTAAAGAAAATGGCGTCACCTTTTTGACTCAGGATCGGGGAGGCAGTTAGCAGATGGCTAGCCATTATGGCCCATCAAAGCACATCATGTACGTTTTATTATTAATTTAATGGTGCTATTAACGTTACTTCCTTCAAATTGAGTTGATAGACCCATTGACTTTGACGGTCCATGTTGGCCAGCTATCCAGCATCGGCCCCCTGCTCAATTATATATCTGAATGCGGGCAAAAATATATTTGAGGGCAAGCGTATACAGTTTGAGCAGAAGCAAAGTACAATCTGAGTGCAAGCAGGAGCGATTTGAGTGAGAGGGCAGAGTTTGAGGGGAAAAAGTGACAAAATCTGAATGTGAAAACAATAAATTGTGCTCTCAAATCGAAAGACCACACTCCTGATTAAAGATAGTAAAATAATTTTAATAATAATTTCATGAAGCAATGTACTTTGTTTGCTTGAGAAATAAGCATTTTGTGATAAAAAGATGGATGGACACCTTGCTAGAACAAACTAAGCAAATCACCAACTACAAAAAATCACAAGTCCCAATGTGTGACGATTCCTGAAAAGCATTAAAACACCAAAGCACTGAGTGACCAACTATCAAAGACATTGCCAACATACCAGAGTTCACTCATTCAAAACTAAAGGTCACCACTGGAGCTTTCTCAAAGGTGCACAAACAGTCACACTCATATTTCAGGGCCATGTGGGCCTTTTAATCAGTTTTATGTTCCCGTTTCTTTATTGTTCCTAGATGACAGTAACACCAGTGGAGTGTTTATCCCAAACACTGGGTACCAAGAACAGAGAGGTGGAACCCCCAACATGACCTGGTACAGCCTTAGCAGAGCAGTCACACAGTCACACATCACACAGTCACACAGTCACACACACACACACACACACACACACACACACACACACACACCACACACACACACACACACACACACACACACACACACACACACACACACACACACACACACACACACACACACACACACACACACACACACACACACACACACACCACACACACACAACACACTTCTCTCAGGTCTCCACATGAGTAGTTCACAAAGAGACTCACAAAGCGGAAACGTCAGCATCCGTCTGTCTCGGGGCTATTGAAAGCATGTTAGGATACACTGTCCCTAGATGGCCCGTAAGTCCCCACATTGTGACTTTATAAAGACATCTTTGGCCTCATAGTGCATTAACAAAGTCCATTCACAGTGATATATATTTGAGGTCCAACAACTGCATATTCTAACAGCCAGTCCTATCCTTCATCCAAACAAACCCACAGTGGTACTGAAAAATATAAACATATGCCATGTTATATCAAAAGTTCAATATAAAATTCCAGTGTGCTAAAAAAGGTCAAAGGGGAATAATACAATAGATTAAACCATATTTCTCATTTTTAATATAAAGTCAATACTAATATTATACCACTGTTGTTCTTCAACTACCTCATAACTCAGATTAGTGGAGGAAATGTTTGTATATTGCTTTTGCACTTTTTTCTAACAGTGAGCAGATACTGATAGATATAACATCAGCAGCTCTTGAAAATTAAGATTCTCTGCCCCAAAAATCTTGATTTTTTTTAACATTGAAGAATATTAGGTATGGTTCATTCTTGCCATACACAGTCTAACCTAATAGTGCAATCTTAATTATAGAAGTATGGAGAACAGAGGCCTCAGGCTGTGTCTCAATACAGGGGTTGCACCCTAGGTAGGCTGCATTTGAAGACCGATTGCGTCATAGCGGCGCGCAAGGCTGTCCCATTTGCAAGCTCCGTGCAAGCTCCTCATATGCAGCCGAGAAATGCAGCCTTCGTTCACGTTTTGAAGGGCTGCATCAGATGTATCCTTCGTGCCCAAATATCCCATGATTCATTGCGTTTTTCAGAGATGCATAAAAAATAAAAAATACAAAACAGAACGTGTTGCTCCATCTTTTACTTATCTCCTTTCTTTTTCTGTACTTTTTTCTTTCGTCGTAGGCAACTTCTTTTTCTTTTCCTCATTGACAGGCTGTCTCCGTTGGCAGCAATCAGGTTGCTAGGCAGCACAGGACGGCGAGTCTCACGCAAGTAACGCTTGTTACGTAAACGGAATGCGTAAACGAGACCTGCGGAGACCGTCCCGTTAACAAGTTCGTTGGCCTAAACCGCCTTAAACCGACCTTCATAGGCTATAGCCTTATAGACGCAAGACCGCGTCTACAAGTGCGTGGCTCTGTATTGAGACACAGCTTCAGTGTCTGTTTACAGAAGGCAATCAGACGAGCAGTGAGAGTCGCCATCCGCACTGCCCCCCCTTCATGCAGCCTGCTAATGATTAACACACGTAACGAGTTCATAGTTAAAGGAGTTACATGACACTTCCACTAATTGGCCATGTCAAACTGCATGTGTCCCATGCTAATTAGGTCTTTGATTGAGGCTCCATAGAGTTGATTAGCCAATTAACCACTTCAGTCTGCCAGTTTGGGCTCTCTGAAGCTTACATCCATGATTCCAGGCGCATCAGACAACCATGAGGAAATATACCACTGTACCAAACTATTAAATCATAAGTCTTTATTTTTCATTTTATTTATGTCTTAAAGATATGTGTTGCCAAGATTTTGTTGGATCAGAGGTTGAAAAAAAACAAGGAACGGAAAAAACGAAAGAGGTTGACACAAATTTAGGTGGTAACACTTTACAATAAGGGTACATTAATTAACTGTTAGTGAATGCTTAGTAGCTAAGCATTCACTAACCATTATGCTTAGTAAATGATTAATCAAGCATTACTTAACTCAGCATATTTAATGGTACATTAATTAACTAACAGTTAATTAATGTACCCTTATTGTGAAGTGTTACCATTTACTTGTATTCTAGAACGCATGGCGTGGTTAATGAGATAACTGCTTAATAAAGTATGGGATAGAGGGCAAGGAAGGAGTGTGTCAAAGGTTAGAAAAGCAGTCATCAACGGCAGTCGGCAAAACTTCACACCAGCAGCAAACTTCTGAGAGGGAAACAGAAATATGTGTCCATTTGTTCTCACGTTTCTTTCAAACAGTATAAAGATTCCTGACTGAAAGCGAATGGGACAGCTGGAAGCCACTGTAGACCAAACTGTCCCTTTAGTCCCCATGAGGAATGCTAACAATGAGCGCTAGCCTTTGTAGGCAAACTGAAGGTCAATTCCTAAAAACTTGTGGCCTCAAGTGCCACAATGAAGCAACACACATTGAAATGTGTGTGATCCAACCCCCCCCCCCCCCTCTTCCCCCCGTAAGAATACTTTTGATACCTCAACTTCAATTGTTTCATTTGTGCACATTATCCAATATCACAATTCACCTCAGGGTCTACAATCTTAAATTCTCAAAAAAAAAAATTAAATTATTTTTTTTTATTTCAACACTCATCTCCAAAATGTTCACCAAATGTTGTTCCTCTATATGTTCTATTGTCATATAATTCATACTCATAATTCACGATCCTTTCATAATGAAGTAAAGTAGCCTCTGCAATGTTTGCATTCTCAGCACTTCAATATGTCACCTTTCAAAACATTTCATGACAGCTTACCGTATTTGTTAATTTAAAAACCCCTTTATGGGAATGGATCCAAACAGGTGCAGCAACATTAACGTGTGACTGGAAGTCCACAACATCATCCTACTAAATTGACTACAGCATACAAAATGTAATCAACAAATTGGATTTATAGATACTGGAGAAGATGAGACAGGGGATTCGTTGCGTATCCAAGGCAGCTTTATCTCAGTTAATTTCATTAAGTGACAACGTGTATTAAGTATTGTCATCCTCTGAGAAGTAAGATCTGAACAATGGGTGTGATGAATAAGGT
>CM047511.1:8573515-8626586 GCA_026122265.1 Ammodytes dubius | reverse complement strand
GTGCTGGGCTTTTTACATCAATATTCTTCATGCTGGGCAACATTTAACTTGTGCATGTTATAGCTGTGTGATTTGTTATTGGTTAACCAGAGTGCCATGGCTTATCCTGCATGTATATCTGTTCCCCCACAGATGGAGACAAACACCACAGCCCCTCAGGCAATATAACTTATCTAAGAATACAAGTTACCCATTGGTTGATTTCATAAGGTATAGAGCAGCAGACAATAGACACAGGACGACAAAGGTTCAGCCCCCATGTGTGTTGGCAGGTGAGCTTGAAGAATACATTCAACCTTGTATACACAGAGCTGAGTCCGACCTTGTAGTGAGGGCAGTAAACAAGCAACACCTGCATCAACAACATCTGGAAAACTGAATGCTTGATAACCCTGAAGACATTGTGTGTCTCCATGGTTGAATAAAAACACAGTTTGAGTGAAACGGGAATCTTTTGTATACATTGCTTATTCAACAATATATAAAAAATAAAAGTGTGATTGCACATTGTGCAGAAACTAATGGATCCACCAATAATCCACAAAAGGGGGAAAGCAGAGAAAAGGGTGAACAAACAGACAAGGAAATATTTTCTGACTGCAACACATTAAACAATTTCCTACGATTTTCAATTTTGAAATGTATAATGATATAATTTAGATCGATAGAAACACAAAATTCTTTATTTTATTTTACAAACAGATGTCTTATTATTCACATAAATCCCAGTTCTCATTCAAATACACTTCCTCAGTGCAAAAGGACAGTCGTGGCAAATGTTAGTTTCAACATCAACAACTGTTGAATTCAATATGTTTGTTTGAAATTATTTAAATTGATGGTTATTAAACAGAAGAGGCGGCTGCAATATGTTTCAGTTTAGCCAGTTTAGCCGGGCCAACGTCTGTGGCTTTACTAAACCCTTGGATGTGGCCAGAAAATGTCAAACACTGCTGTAGAGGAGGAGAGGGGATTCAAAACCACACTGTCACCGCATCTAAAGGTCTTGTAAAATTTCTCATCTGCGCCATCCTTTCAGACCAGCTGCTCCCTCTCTCTTTCTCTCTCTCTCTCTCTCCCTCTCTCTCTCTCTCCATGGTTATTTGGCTGTTTCATCCCATTCGTTCCCCTCTCCCTTTGTGCCAAACTTCAAAGCCTGAGGCGTTTACCTAATGACAATTAGACCTCAGAAATACGCCGATGGTTTCCAGAGTTTCCAGACAAAACTCCCAATAACCGCTATGAGCCTCACTGGGATCTCTTTATTCCTTTTTGAGGATTTTAACAGTCACAGTGAAGCTATTTTAACAGACAAGTCACCACCACAACAAAAGTCAACATTTGGGAAAGTAAGGGATACAGAGCCAATTGAAAGCACGCGCCCTCAAACACATGTGGTTTCTCCATAATACAAACCGGAGACTGCGTGTTGCACACTGGCAACCAGAATGACAGTGAAGGCCAATGAATCACAAATATTAATCACATCCCAGTTCAGGAGCAGGTCGACCGTGTTCTTTAGTTGACCTGAGATAAAATCTGCTTCTCCCCCAATGAAACAGTATATCTTAACAGAACTACAATTAATGCTCAATTCAGGTGCTGCTCATCAACTGATAATAGCAGGAACGGCGGACACAGAAGTATGTAAGGAAAACAAGGGCAAAGCTACACACTCTAATGCAATCTCTTTGTTTTAAATGATCAACTTTTCAGCAGCACACTCTCTCTTCAGACAAAGTGGAATATTAAAGACCTACTTCACCGGTGGAAATATGAAGGTGTATTGAACTCTGAGATCCCATGTAGTATAAATGTGCAAACATTTTAGAAATCGGTTCATCCTAGCCTAAAAAAAGGCAGAAAGAGTGTTTTATGTTCTCACTGTCTAACCCTACATTTTACTAGTGTGACATCACGCTAGTAAAAATGTAGGGTTAGGATTAACAGGACAGCTGGGCCAAGGGAAGACTGAGGGAAGACTGAGGGAAGAAAAACCTCATTCATTATATCATAATAGCGATTTTATAATGAAGGCCGGTTCAGTATGGGTGAAGTATTCCTTTAAGTACATTTCAAATGGAACTCAGGAGTCTGTTTTATGAAAATGTACTATGATGTAAGCACTAAAGTGGCTACCACACATGAGTCCAAAAGCAAGACAATCGTCAGCAGTGACATTTAGATATTCACAATTTATTATGCCCATGTCATAGGGTCGACTCTGAAAGGAAATTACTTTACAGTGCATGTTCCAAAGGTTGTGCTTTGCTGGTGTGGAAGAAAATGTATCCATCAAGAATAATGCCAAAATGGAAGATCTGGTGGTTAGTTTACAAGTCAGAGGCAGGGAGTACATGCATGGAACAAAGGAGTCTGTAGAAATATGTGCATATTCAACAACCCATCATTATTCCCCTGAATGTCCAGTGGAATTAGGTTGAGATTCACAGAGACCCGTCTGAGGCGGTTATAGCTGTAAAATTCAATTAAGCAAGAGCGGACATATTCATCCAGCATGAGGACTTGACTGAAAGGGATACTGCGATGAAATGCACAAACCTTTCATTACAGCTGAAAGACACTTTTATGAGTCAAATGGTGAAAAAGGACTTCCTGGTCGAGTGAGCGCTATGGAAAAGAAGTCAAATGAGTAGATGAGTCACTCTGTTTGCAAAATGCCAAAAACGTCCTGATTCCTACTTTATGTTGTTTTGTGCTTATTCCGACCATGCTGTATATTTTTATTGAGTCCTTTGGAGACAATATAAAAACCACTGTGGGTCACCTCTCCTGTCAAATCGCGCTAACACGACATCTTGTCATCCGGTTGGAGCTTTATTCCTTCGCTTCGGTTGCTAATTACTGTTATGAAATCCAGAGGCGGTTTGGTGAATGGTGTCATTAAATGACAGAAAATACTGGAGACAACTGTTGAAATTGTGTCTGTGGGTTCCCCGAGAAAACCCTTCCAGTGTGTTTTTTCCAAATCTTTTGCAACTTGTGGTTTGAGTCACTTCCTCAGTGTCTTCCTGAGGTGCAGGATTGGCGTTTACAAGTTACAAACTAGCTCTGTTGTTTAATTGTTCCTAGCTTCATGAGCCCAAATCCACCGCAGCTGACATTTACAATGTTGTGAATGACTGGCTCTGCAAGAGTAAAAGGATAAAGTGTTCTCAGAGAATTTTCAAATCAAGCCATCTCTGCCCAGTTTGACCTTGAGCATCCCTTTTAAAATGACAGTGAAGACATTTATTTTATTTGAATTTGTCACTAAAGTCATCAGTGAAGGCCCTTTTCTTGTTTGCTCAGTGCTCCACTAGTGATATGTGCTTTGTGAGACCATACTGATACATGCTTATAACAATAACATTAGCATAACTTACACTGACCATGTAAACATGCTATTTAGCAAGTCTTAGGAGAGTGTGCTAAGATGCTAACATTTGCTAATTAGACTGAAAAACAAAGTAAATCTGGGGGTTATGCTAATGTCATTGGTTTTTGCAAGAATTTGGGCATGAACCTGAGCACGGGACTTGATGGAGGGGGATCTGGATGAAAGTATAAGTGATCGGCGTTTGAGTCATTATTCATCTTCTTGGAATGGCTGCCATTATTTGTGCCAGTTCATCTTAGAGATATTTCCCTTGATAGCTGAAAATGTTGACCTGATTCTAATGCTTGAGGAGAAGTCAGGGGATCACCAATGTCATTAGGATCTTTCCTCTGGGGACCATGACTGTCTGAAGCACATTATATTGCAATCCATCAAAGTATTTGTTGAGGTTTTTCAGTCTGGTCCGACCAAGATTATTCCTAGTGTCAAGAAACATATAGCAGGCCTGGTAACACACTATTCCCATAATAATAATATATGTGGTAAGTGTGGTGAAAAATCCAAATGACCTCTTGATGGATTTTGTTATAGGTGTTCTCATTATTTACTCATTGGGTACACACATTTTGAAAAGTCCTTTATATAGAGAACAATATGTCTTCATTTTGGCTGTACACACACAAACATGTTCCTGTCTAAAAGTATCTCTGATGAGCATATGAAAAATTAAGTCTATGCTAAGTTTCCACTGCTCACATGCCAAAACAAAAATTCCCCTCCGGAGAGCGTTCAAGTATATTTTGTAAGGCCATAACGGGTAAATTGACACCAATCAGTCAGAAAGTTTGTTGAAACAATGTCTAGTTTGCCAGGCTAGGTGGTAGCCTTTGGGTATATCCCAGTATAATATATATTCTATACAATATAATTATAGTATCATATCTTTGTGAGGCCGAACACTTGTAAGAAACACTAGAGAAGAAATGTCATTCCTAACAAAATACTGCGTTGAGTTACACTAATTTCCTTTTAATGAACGGTTTTCTGTTTTACCACGATATCCTGTTTCTCAGACTGAATCTCTAACAGTCCAGACATTACCTTGAGGAGATTCTTGTGCGTGATTATGTTTACAAAGTTAATGTCAGCAATAAGAGAAGAGCCACAGTCAACTCACAATTCACCCGAGCTTGTCGAGTTTCAAAAGTAGCGTGCATACTTAACATTAAAGACAAATAGCAGAAAACAATGAAATACCGTTGACCTCCTCCTAACCTTAAAGGATTGAAACATGAATGCAACCAAAGCTAAGGCTGTTGGCTGAGCGGCTGGATAGGAATGTATCATCATCTAGCCATCAGATTGCTCAGCAGAACATAGCTGTTGTAAAACATTTAATGAGAGAGCAGTGTAGTGGTCTCTTTGGCAGGGATGGGCTGGTGGTTTGTTTGGTATGTTACTGCTTTTGGATTAAAGGCAGTGAAGGACAGTGTGCATGAGACATAACGTCGCTGGAATGGAATGAATCCCTGTAATATGTGCACTGATATGTGACCGAACCTGGATGAATGTGCGTTTTTGATGTATTTCAAATAAATGTAGCTGGCCTGTACTAGGAACATAATAGACTCATACAGAACCAAAAAAATATAACAGGAAAATACTTTACTACGAGTTAAAGTACTGCATTCAGAATTCATAAGTGTAGTCAATTATATTGGATGATTCTGGGTTATTATTCTGGCTGAATGAATGTAGGCCTATATGTTGCATTTTACTTTTGCACCTTTTAACATTGGAGCTCATTTTACCTTATTTATATAGGCTACTGTTGGGTAATTTAATCTAGGCCTACAGCAATGCATCATATTTCATGAGCTCAGAAAGTTTTAGCTTGGTGACGATGCGATTTTTCAGCTTATCCAAAGGGCGTCAAAATAGTTTCGTTGGCCTAAGAAGAGGGAGAATTTTCTCAACCCCATAATTGAACACATTATCCTTCAGTTTATCACCAACATTCAAAATCCCCACATTTGGAAATGTGTGGTTTTACACTGGTATGAGAGAACTGTAATCTGTAAGTAAAGCTGTCAGAAATGCTGTGGAGTAAGAAGTTCAATATTTGAGACGTTATTATATTCAAGTTAAGTACGAAATGTGTACTAAATTAAGAGGAAATGTTCCCTGCACCCCTGACCATATATTTGGCTAACAATGTATTGACTAGAAAGTGTTCTACATTGTATCTGCTGTAGGGAGTACCATATTTATTATATAGGCATACACAATAAGTCACAACACAAAACGTACTCATTTGAGAGCAGACCTTTATACATATTTACAAGAAGAAAAAACAAAGTTTCCACACATTAAAGGAGATCAGTCAATGACAGTTTCATTCCATCTGCAAAGAAGTCGTTCTGGAAAATCACATCAACTGAAGAATATTGACACTGTGATGTAAATAGGTCTACAGCCTAAAGGCCGTTTCAGACGGTAGGCGACATTCCGCTCGCGTTGTCGCCTGGCACCGCGGCTTCACTTTGCGCTCCCCGTGTGAAGTGACGGGCGGAGGAGCGCGATTGTGATTTTTCAACCGCCGCGACAAAAAGATAAACAGTTCTCAACTTTTCCAACGGCTCCTACGAGCGCGCGCAAGCATTCGACGAGCACGGAAGCGACAGTTCAGCGGGAGTGCGCCCGCTTGTCGTGTCGCCTGACAGAACGCCGCGCCTTCTCTCTGCCCGCTCGCCTCTCCATTGACAATGCATTGCCAGGGGCGACAAACGCGTTCCGTCTGAAACGGCCTTAACAGAGTGAAACACATGAGTGTGCTGTAAAGAACCAGGAGAAGCTACGCATCACAACTTTCAGGGAAACGCTTAATGTTTACAAAGGGTCGGCCATAGAAATGTCTCGTAGGAGTTCTGCCTCCTACTCGAGTGGTGTTTGGATCTGACACTAATACAGACACGCTCGCATACACACAATATCTGCAAGACATATGTTTTTTTTGTAGGTTGAGTGGGCATACTTTTGTGAGAGCAGAGACCAAAGAAAAACTCTTAAGAATGGCAGCGTACATTTCAAGTAAATGGAGTTTGAGAACGAAAACAAGCATCATATTAAACTTTGTTTTACTAAGGGTGTGCATCTCTTTATACCAACAAAGTTACCACCATTTTACCTTGGGTAAAGTAACAATGTTTGTACATTGGATTACACAAATGGATATACATTAACAGAAAATACCAGTATCACAGTTTACCTTTTCAGAAAGGTCGCTGTAAGTTTACAAGTGTCTAGCTAGATAGACTTGCTTCTTTAGACTCTTTTCTCAGCCCCAAACATTGCTTTTAGTTAGTTTAGTTAGTGTTTTGTAAGGCCCAGTAGGCTCCATTGTGGGTTTGTGCACTCTTACAGTGACTCCCAGGTGTGTAAACAACATTAAACACACCTGTACTCAAACAAAGTTCACTTGTCATACGGTTTGACAGCAGTCTGAGAACACACTACATCCTGATTTCATTGGGATTATACTGCCAGCTTCCCACTCACCAGACACCCTTTCATTTTGGACTTGGCTGCACATCACACTTACAACATTCAGTAGTTACTCAGAGCTACACACACTATAAACTCTCTTTATTCAGACACACACACATTCAAAAGTAGCTAAGGGGTGGTTTGTTCCTTTCATGTGGCCAAAGCAAAGAAGCCAAGCCCATGTTCATTTTATGTGGGCACTCCCTGCTCTGGGTCATTCTGGTTTATTTTTCTTTCAGCATTAAAAGTGTCTTAGATCCATTACTGAGTGCCCCATTAGGCAGATTGACTGTCCTGGCCTCTGAACCTGCTCCCACTGATGTCACACTCACACACACGCACACGCATCCAGAAGTACAAAGTGATTGAGATTCTGCAGGACCCAGCATGGGATATATTAACTCTAATATAGGCGGGATTGCGTGCTCAATATGATGGTTGCTGGATGAAATTAAATGTATATATGAAAGGCTGATATTATCAGATTTAACCATGCAATGGTGAATGCATGTCCTTCCAGTAAACCATAGAAAATAAAGTTAACTTTTAATGAAATTAGTCTGTCTGTCTGCCTTACTCTCGCTCCCACTCCTTTCTCTTGCATGAAAGTATTAAACGTCAGTAACATTAAATATTTTCACAATCCCAATCTGATCTGGGCTCAGTTCTGATGTTTCCACGTTAGGTTTGTATATATTTTTCCTGGAAACGACATAAACCATCAGAACATTTTAAATAGACTTTTGCTTACTGCTGCCTAGCGCTGAAGCTGTTTTTGTTGCCTGCGGGATGGAGCAGATTCTAACAAATATAACCATGATCACAAGCAGAACTGATCTGAATTTATACAGGTGGGAGTGGGAAGGTGCATCAACAGAAGCAGATGGTAGCAATCGGAAATTTTATGTAAAAAAAAAGAAAAGTACCGCTCAGACTTCAATGGGTGGGCTCACAAACATACGTTACTTGCATACACAAAGACACAAAAGCAGACACACACAAGTTAACTGAGTGTCCAGTTTGTGAGACATCGTGGTCGATGAAGAGCATTAAGTGTTTCCCCAAAAAATCCGACCTCGCGACTTCTGAAACAAGCAGTTCCACTCCAGATTATACAAATAAATACCATGAAGAAGAAAGTTAAATAGAGGTGGAACAAGTTGTGTTGGTTAAACATTTTTAACATTAAGGACATATTTACTGCCTTGCAAAGTCACTTTAGTGGCTCCAATCCCACAGGCCGGATTCCACTTGACGCCGGTCCTTTCAGCACTTTTCTCAAGTTCCAAATCTGTATAATAAAGTCTCCTTTCTTTATTACACGTCGGGTCTGCTTCATGATTTACAGCCAGATGTCATTACCAGTAGGACCAGCAGTATTACACTCCACTTCTTTAGTTGGGCTGGAACACACTCAAAGTCACTAACGGCCCATTTTGGGGTCTCGAGCCATAGGTTGAAAAACATGCATGTCCTGTACAGAGTCTCTTGGCAGTTCAGTTCATAGTTAGGTCCTCTTTGAAACGTGCTTTCTTGTCCATGTCATTTGAAACAAAACTGAAAAGTCAATTTAAGTGCATCTTGATGCATAAAAATACATGTTGTGTGTCCAATACACACACCTCAAAACAGTTTTATTTGCAAGAAATATGAATTTAAACACTGCCAATTAAAGTATGACTGTTTGTTTTCCAACATTGTCTGGTAGTAATGTCCTTGGATGTAACCCCTGGACTCATTAAAACCATTTAAAAACACATTCTATCATGAATGTCAAGAAGACATTTTTCTGAGTTACTGGAAAGGCTTGATTGTGCCTCATCTAATAGCAGCTAAACAAATTGTTTCCATGAAACCTGGGAAGCAATGAAGATGGGTAGACTTATCAGCAAACTGGAGCTGATATGCAGAGGTTACTTTTTCCTATGTAACAGCAAACCTAAGATATTTCCTTAATCTGTTCACTCTCTACTCGTATGGGTCTCCTGGCAAACTAAACTCAAACCAGTTCCATTGTGTCTTTACTTCGTCTCATTTTAGCATTTCTTCCAACACCTATGCTACGCTCTCTTTCGCGTGGGCGTGTAATTGGTGCCAGATACGTCAGTGAATTTGTAAAGCTTGAGGAGAAAGGAGATAATGGAAACATCTCCTGCATTGTGTGTCTGTGCGGCTGCAGCGTTCCTGGGAAAGTAGATCCGTAACCTCATCAGAGCCGTGGCCTGGCTTCTCTCTGCCTTTCATCTTTGTGGTCAGACCACACCTATCTAAAGAGACCAACACATCTTTCACTGAAGGTGAACAGTTGTTAAGGACTACAGTATATAGGGAAAAGAATGCATGAAATTCATCAGCGCTATTTAGTTATTATTTAGTGCTATTCACAACCTACATTTGAAAATCATCCTCTCAAGAACTATCAAGAAAGGTTTTTTTAGATAGATAGGTAGACCATCACAGAGCACATTTAAACACATGTCTATGTTTAGCTGTGGTCGTGCTGAAAACACAAACTGTTTTAAGAATAGTCTCTGATGTGTACAAAGATGCTCCGACATCTGAGACTTCACATTATACATATTGTAAAGTTTGAAAAAAATGCCCTTGCAACTGCAAGTATTGTTCATTGTAAGGATTGTAATGGATTTTCAAAGCACACAAATGGAAACCAGTGTCTGCCTGGAAGGTAGGAAATCAATCTCAAAACATCTGTTCTGCTTTGGAGAATAATTGGCAGTGTATCTTTACAATGAATGGGCATAATCAAGCCGCCAGTATGGTCCTTTAAAGCAGCACTCAGCATTACTTTTGGAACAAGACTTTGTTCTTTTTTTCTTTTTCTGTAGATGCTTCAAATCCATAAGGTCCTCTCTCTCACATCTTTGTCACGTAGACATGCCGTTCATCCTTCATTCAACATGCTATGCAAACCTCTGAGGTCTAGTCTAGTCTTTAGTCAAGGTGTCACAGTCCATGCTGCTCTCCTCTTCCTGTACATACTTCAGTTGTCTGTGTGTAGCTTAGTTTGAAAGTTTGTTCACTATAATGAAAGGATGCCTTTTTTTGTTTGTAGATAAGTGCATGCGCATGTCATAGTCTCTGTACATACAGTATATGTCTGTGTCAGTGTATAAGTTAAGTGTGTGCATGTGTGTGTGTGTGTGTGTGTGTGTCATTGTGTAGAATTTAATATAAATGTGTGTGTGTTTTTTAGTCACTGAAATCCGGCTCCCCGTTGCGCGACACATTCAAGCGCTCCTGGGTGCCCTCTGCTGCGTCTTGCTCCTGTTCTTCCTCCCCGCAGCTCTTCCTCCTCCCCCTCCCCCTCCTCCTCTTCCTCCCTCATGCCTGTGCCTCTGACCCTTTTCTTTCTCCTTATTGGCTACCGCTCTGATGTCACCATGGCGCCGGTTGTTGCGCGGCGGCCGGTATCCTAGCGCCTGGCAGTGCTGACCCAGGTTGCCCGGGTGAATGAGGGCCATGACGTCATCGTACCAGGGCTGTGTTCCCGCGCTCTGATAGGCCGAGCCGGACCAGGAAGCCAGCAGGCGATTGGCCGAGGGGCTCCAGACGCTGAGGCGCACGGTGACGGCGGTCCAGTGGTAGCCGTGCTCCTCCGCCTGGCAGTGGTACACGCCGCCGTGGGAGAGCTCGGCCTGACGAATCAGGACGCCCCGCTCGATCACCACCAGCTGCTCACCTGTTACCACCTGCACAGACAGAGAGAAGCCAAGGTTTAGTGCTTGTGTGGGTGATACAATTGTGATGCCGTGCTTGAAGATGGTACTTTGCATGATTAGCTGTTGCTATTTCATAAAAAGGGGGAGCTGCTTGCATCCTTTATACAAGCTGAAGGATGCTATTTGAAAGGTATTGTGTTGCTGTGTGTACCTGGTTTAGTTCAGGACTGTTCTCTCCGGCCTGCTTGTACCAGGTGACCGCAGCGTGTCTGGATCGGGGCAGACATTCCAGGTAGGTGCTGTTTCCCTCGGCGACCATCATCACCCTTTGCTCCGCCTCCACCTGCAGCCCGGCTGAACCACATCCAGGGAAGAGATGTGAAAGGTTAGAGGGTTAGAGGGGGTTTCTTTTTCCTATCATTTAGAGTTCCTTCACATTTTCCATTTTCAAAAATGACCATACTTTTCCAGGATTCTCAGCCAATGTTCACATGAAGTCAGATAGAGAAGAACCAACACTTAAATTTATATAATTATAAACAATGAATTAGCCCCTCACCTCCTTGTCTGACACACTGAGTTAGCGGATCCTCATCCTCCCCCAAGTGACGAGCATTCCTCCTGTACAGACAAACACATGTTTAATTACAGTAAACAAAGAATTACAGCATGCTAATTGCTCAAGAGGCTGCCCATCAAACCCTGTAATTTGGAGTAGTGTTACGCAAGTGAGAATAACAACATAGAATTTTCCTGAAGGTGGCGCTAGACTTGACGCCACAGGACACAAGTAGAATCAGGGATAATCGCAAAATGGCCTTTTAAATTGTTGTATTTTGTGTGTGTTGATGTTTTGGCAGACATTAAGGAAAGGTCAGGGCGTCACCAAACACATTATAGAGTACATTCCATTGAAATACCTCCATTTGTCAAGCTTTATAATGGAGCAAAGTGTTAGTCAAGTGGAAAAAAATGCTTTAGCATGTAAACACAAAGATCAAATGTAATTTCAGCCATAATTCTAACTTTCATGAAACGGGTTTCAAATCTGATTTGCAAAGATTGATTCCATGTGTCTGTATTGGAACATGTACGGGATATCCAGCATTATCAGAGGACTGTTGTTTGGATATACAGTTGTAATTTGACGTCTTTACCTGCGCACGGTGGGCATGAAGGGGCTGCAGGCGTGTCCGTCCCAGGTGCAGTATGGGTCTCTGGCCAGGCAGCACTCGGCACAGGCCTGGCCGTACAGCTCACACTGGTACAGGGCCAGCTGGGCCACACCCTCCCTGGAGCCCACAAACAACCACTGCTGCAGGACCAGGGAAGAGGAGGGGAATACATGAGGGGGAGGCAAGAGAGAAACAAGGCATTCAGTTTGCTCCTGCGAAACAATCGACAGCTAAAGCAGATCCGTCTTCACTCTCTGAGTCATGCATCAAACTCACACTATAACAATGCCAGTGTGTGTCTGTGTGTGTGTGTCTGTGTGTGTGTGTGTGTTGTGTGTGTGTGTGTGTGTGTGTGTGTGTGTGTGTGTGTGTGTGTGTGTGTGTGTGTGTGTGTGTGTGTGTGTGTGTGTGTGTGTGAGAGAGAGAGTGGGACATAGCGATGCTTGCTTTTTAAAATAATGATTTGTGTATTTGTGTGTCTTGTTGTGTGAACAAGCTTTCGATTTTTCTTTTCATGAAACACAGATTTAATAATGCAAAGTGTATTTTGTGTGTGTGTGTGTGTGTGTGTGTGTGTGTGTGTGTGTGTGTGTGTGTGTGTGTGTGTGTGTGTGTGTGTGTGTGTGTCATCTTTTCATTATTGCTCTGAGGTAGGGTTACCATAGCAACTGGTGAAGAAGCTGTCCTTGGAGATGCAAGGTGGAGAGATGATTGAATAGTGTGATGTTGTGAGTGTGGTGTGGAGCCTGCATGTGTGTGTTTGTAGAGGAGCTTGGAAGTTAGGCAAGTAGAAAGTTTATTTCTCTCTCTCTCATCGGTTACCTTTTTCTTTGAGAGCGTCATGGCTGTGACTGGTGACTTGTGCTGTGAGGAAGACAGAAAAAGACAACTGAGAAACATACAGAGTAGCACTGATTCAGACAAACGGTGGATGGATGGATGGATGGATGGATGGATAGATGGATAAATGGATAGATGGATAGATGGATCAAATACTCAATAGAGAGCAGAAAAAACAAACTTATGGTCTGACCATTTTCCAAGCAAAAAAATCTCAACCACATCATCAGAGTGAACGCAGACTGTTTCTTGCATATTCATTTTGAGCCATGAGTTGAATAAATATTGTGCTGAACTCTGAGCATTGTGAACTGTGGTCGTCTAACATGATAACTATGTGCAGCTGTGGGACTTTGTGCTCAATGCCTTTAAAGTACATCAATGGGCTTTGGATAAAAGCTTTCACTACATTTCATGTGTAATGGTATACAGGGCAGAGGCATATATGTGTTGGTTCGTAGCTGGGAAAATATAACGTATAGTACATTTGGAGATGCTGGATAACACCGTTTTATCTGTGCATTTAATGGAGAATACGAGTGTGTTTGCCTGTCGTATCTCTTTAAATACAAATGTCATGCATGCTTTGCATCATCGCTGACTCTAATGCCAGAGATGCATCATGTAGTTCTTCAGATTGTTTAAGCCATTGGTTTCCGTTCATTTCCATATTATATGAACAATAGGCTGTCCATTAAAACTTTCTATGATAATTCATCATAATAAATATCAGGTTTTCATAAATTTGTCAAATGGTTAAAGCTATTCTTACCTTTGTAGAGTTTTTACACTTATTTTAAATGACTTTAAAATGGTATAAATAAGGTTTTTACACTCTAAAATGCATGGTAGACCCACCAGGAATAAAAAGAAACAATTATTTCAGTCTCATAATATTAGGTGAAAACTACAACCAATCAAATCGTTCGGACCGAACGATTTAATTGGCCGACAGACCTGTCTGTTTGCCGTCTGCTTGTGTACCGCGCATTCGTGCACGCGCGTCCTCAACGAAAGGGTTTGTTTTGATTCCACGGCAGACAGTAGCCTAGCGAGTAGCGACCATTGTAGAAAAGGTTACAGTGTTGTTATTTCTTGTTATTTCTTACAGTGTGTTAAGCTGTGTTTTGTTTAGTGTTGGGCCGTGACGTCAGTCGGCCAGAGAGCCAGTTCAGTAAGTTTCCTTTCGCTTCTCCCTCGGTGAGATGTGTGAGAGCAAGTTGCCACAGTAAGCCATCATTCGTGTTTATCTGAGTGTAAATGTGAATCACCCGTGTGTGAGTATGTACATGTAGTCCCGATCGCTGTTATAAGTTATAGTTTGTGCATGTTATTAGCGGCTGCGATTCGCGAGTCGCAACAGCTGTTCAAACGTCTCCTCACGAGCGGAGTTTAAGCCTTTGTTCTTTTTCCGCGATCTATATGCGGCTGTGCCTGTGAAAGAAGGAAAATAAAGAGCGGATAAAACCCTACTCCTCCTCTCCTAGTCTCATTATAAGCATAAGTGGTGTTCTGGCCGACATATCTGAAGTGAAACCAGTGATACAAGCAGATCAGCGCGGTACCGGTAGCCTACTACAGCCACCAGTTTCTTCAGCCACAATATAACTCACTTTGTGCACGGAGACAGTATTAAGCAAGTAAGTCTGCTTGTGTAGCCTAAATTAAGTTTCTTCAAAAACAAAACAAAAAAAACGGGGATAGGAATGAGGGGGTGGGGCTGCATTGGAGGAAGGCGGGATATTATGATTGTGCTGAAATGCTCAAACTCACATCCATCCGAACTGCTTTAATGCAATTTTTAGGACAGAATTATTTGAAGACTTGGTCCTGCATTGACTCTAACCACAATGAAATGGATGGGCACTAATGGCTACATGAAAGGCAGGAAAAATACTTTTAAAAATGTAAACCGAACAATTTTAATTACATTTGGATCAGCTGTAATGCAAAGTAACACAGTGCCCAGGTTTATAATAAATGGGCTGACATATGCAGTAGATCCCTGGTATTGAGATGACATTATGGTTCTGGACACACACAGTTATCTGTACCTGAAAGACCTGCAGCTGCTCCAGAGTGACCTCCTGACCCTCCCCATGTTCTCTGGGCAGGTGGATGGCCTTCAGCACCAGGCCTGAGTCTGCAGGGGAAAAAATTATAGTGTTTTATTGTGGCAAAAAAACGCTAAGTACACAATACCTCACCTTAAAAAACGTAGATTAAAGTTCCATTGCGCAGAACCTACCTGTGCCGATGAACAGGACGTCGTAGGTGCCGTCTATAGCCTCCACTCTGTCAACCAGCAGTTTGCTGAACTTGTAGTGAACACCCACTCTGACCAGGAGGGGGCGCTCTCCCAGTGGCAGCACATTTTCCTAAAACAGCATGAGAGTTTATTATCAAAAAATTGCAATACATTACACTGGTTTGCTTTATTGAGTGTGTGTTAAATCATGCTGTTAGTCACTGATATACAGTGTTGGACTGGTCTCCCTTTGGTGCGGACTGTCGGCTAATTTAATTCGTAGCGCTCACTTAACCCATTGATGACTATGGCAATCTAGGATGCATGTCCTTAATGCCTGAGGGTTTTCTGAAAAAATTGTACGAATTGTCAAGTCTACCAAAACCTTAATATCTAAGCCTGTGTAGCACATAGAAACATTAAATAAAATACATTTAAAAGTTAAAGTACACAGGTTTTATTTAAACATGCTCCCTTAGCGCTTACAAACCAACAAATATTTCTAAAAATCGTCAAAATTAGATGAATTAGAAAATTATTAAATATTGTTAATAAATAGATGCAATGTGTTGTGTGATTTCCGTCAGTAGTCTATAGTAGACCTTGATTCTGCGCACCAAACACCACTAACTGTTCTGTCGCCGACATAGCTGGCGTATTTTTTTTATTATTTTGTTTTATTTTTTTATTTTTTATTTTTTTGATTGACATGCTTTTCGGCAAACCGCACAACTTTTGGGTGGTCACGTGGTCTTAAAAAAATCAACAAAACCCACCTTATGTGTATTTGAACCAATGACAGTGCATTCTATGCTGGGAATGCCATGAAAATTAGATAAAGTAATAATGCTGCGCGATGCAGCATCAGGCAGGAGAGCCAATGTGGCATCGCGCAGCAGCCGTCATCAATGGGTTAAGAATTAGGACCAAAAATAGAAAGAAAGTATGCCTGACCCCACAGTAAAATATGCTACAGTCTAAATTAGATTGGTGTAATTTAATAAAGTGAAATATCTGCTGAACCTGCAGCAGTGGGTGGGTCCGGCTGAAGAAGATGACGTCGTCTGGGTATTCTCTGGTCGAGCTGTAACTTCCATATGTCGTGCTGGGACACTGGAATAGAGAGGAAAAGAAGAGACATTGGAAATGATTCATTTAATACTTCTGTTACTTTTCACTCTCATAATAATGGTATAATAAATAAGATGCCGGTGGAGTCAGTTATTCTGGAGAATGGTTGTCAAAATCGCTTTCTATATTAAATCAGTGAATACACAGTTGTTAATACAAAGCCTAGGCTCTGTAAATGAGAATGTTGCTAGCTACAGTGGGCTGTATATTAACACCAGATTTATTTTTCAGCGCACACACAGTATGGACAGGTAGCTGATCGGGAGAGGATATTTATTTGAAAAGGGATTTAGTCAACAAGCGTTCTCCAGAATCACTGATCCCCACCTTTAACTGTCTATCGTACCAACATTTGATTGTAGCTATCAATGTAAAAGTTTACCTTTTATGCATCTTTTGTTTAAGGGGTGTGTGTAGCTAGCTACAAACAGTCACCTCACTAATAGTCTGTGAAAGTGATAACTCATTTAAAGATAAAAAACAAAAGTTGTCTGAAGGAGAGTAATAACTTACAGTCCCTGGCCGGGGGTATGGCACCTTGCCGGTAAACTCTGCCCACTTATACTGAGGTCCTTCCTTATGCAGAAAGTTTCCCTTGAAAGCCCGAACCACATCTTCCATTCGGTAAACGCACACTGCCGAACCATTCAGGATATCACTGAGGACAAGAAGATAGAAAGAAGGAGAAGCGTCATTCCTCACCGTCACGCTCATTCCCGTGGCATGGCGTGAATAAACACATGAGCTTAGCATGTCTTTGATGCTCTCACTTGATGAGTAGGTCTTTAAGAAGTGAGGTTAATAGAAGAAGTGATTACTGATTGTATGTGACTTAATGTGGCCTTGAACTCATCAATTCACTGAACATGTTCCAACCCAAAGTCCAATTTTGGATGAATCAGTCCCCACCACAACACATCCCATCCATCGCAGATGAGATCATCATTAAGATTGTGGCTAAGTGTATCTGGGTTTACGGACTGCAGTTGAGTTTGGTGGGCAGAGCTGCCAGAGATAGAACAAATAGAAAGGCTGTGTTCTGATGTATCATGGTGGTCTCTTTCAGCTCCCACATACATGACTATGTTCAGTCTAAATTCTATTTAGAGGGAAGCTCTTTTTTTAGCCTTAACAGAGAGGTCACCAGTTACAGAGATCAGAACTTATGGTCCTTAAAGCTCCTGCTAATTGACTTTCTAATTGACTAATCTTCATCGTCGTTATGTATGTAAAGTGAATTAACACAGGAGACCAACATGTAATTTTCAGTAACATAGTAGTATATAGAAATGGACATACAAACAAGATAGCAGTACCCCTTGGATTAATCTGGAAAATAAAGATTGTGCAAGAATCTACACATGTGGTGCTATTCCAAAGAAATTCCTGCCATGACCCTCCATAGTCTAATCAGTTACATTTAAATTCCACACATTTTGTTATTATAAGACCAGTGTAATTGTTATGTCTGAGATTGTAAAGGTACGGAGTGTAGACATTTTTCAGAACAGACTTGGTAGAAATGGATTATAATATTCCGAGGTATGTTTTATTAAGTCCATAATCGCTGAATTTTTTATTTTATTTGTATTACCTTAGAATTATATTTTAATAGGAACTTGGTGCGCCGCCATGCTTTTGGAAGACAAAGAAGAAGTACTATAGAATAAATAACTAAATACATCTTCTCCTCATCGCTTGATATTGTGATATGACTTGAGGCAGTGTTGGATGATGCCATTTTTAGTAACTAGCTTCTTGTCCTTGCCATTGTGGCTTTAATAAATTCTCTAACAGGAAGGGAGCGTTGCAATCTTGAATATCACCACTAGATGCTGCTAAATATTCTGATAAAACACCTTTAAGATTAAATGCCCAAACAAATAAATAAGAAAAGGTGAGTTTTAAAATGAACTCAACCATCAAATGATTAATGCCTTCTCATCCATAGCAGCAATGTGCAAAAGATAAAACTGTCTCTAGATACAGTATATTGCATGTGATTTATATGGGCCATTAAAGGAAGACATAGGACAGATCCACAACCAACGCACTTGATTTCAGCACAGGGACAAAAACCTCTGTGTGCAATCATGAGTGAACCAGAGAGAAAGAGAGAGAAGTTTCCATTCCGATGGAAAGACTTTAGTGCACTCTGCAGCTCTGTGGTTGGGAGGGACCCCACCCTGGGTGATGCCTTGGATTTCCATCCGTTCCCTGCTGAGATTCCAGACACTTTTCCAAAAGCCAGAAACAGACTACTCCCTGCTCCGCCATGCCAAATGTTGTCATACTCCTGCTGCTGCTACTGTAGAGCTCTGGCGTCTGACTTCTCCTTTAGAACATGTGGTGCCATCAGTGCCATTGGAGGAAATGAGAAACTGCAGACTTTCTTTTAAAGTTGGTTGCCCACTGGCTCATTTGCTCAAGCTTACTTCACTCTTTTTTTCCTCCATTTGTTTTAGCCTGTATATATTTTCTTATGAACTATATTCATTCTCGAGCCTTTTTTCCAACCATCTGTCAGTCTTTAAATTGCTGTCTTCTATGGTGCTAAAGTTTTATGTGCGTCTTTGCACTGTCCCAGTGGGAGCGGAATTTTGTATTCCCTCATCCTCTTTGTTACGACTGACTCTTACCAACATGCTAACGTCTACCATTTTACTAAGAGAAAACATATTGTCTGGCGATTCTAATCAAATCCATTGCGGCGCTGCATCATCTTTTCCATTTTTTTATCTTGTCTTTTAATTAGGTTTGGGAGTTGCACAGCATGTTGTTCTATTCTTTCTTTTAGTATATTGTATTTTGAAATGTGTCCTAAGCTTTCTCTCTTCCTTTATTTTTAACATCTCCAAGTTGCGTTTGCTATCACCTTAAAAGGCAATCTCAACGAGACACTAAAAGATGCTTGAATTCCATCTAGGAGTCAATGACGTGTTGTGCTTATAAATGAGAGATTTTGAGTAAAGAATAAGTCAAGTAATTATGTTATTTATTCGACACACATACACACCCAAGTGGCTTCAGAAACTGGTATGATTATTGCTATATTTCCATAAATCATCATACTGAGAGAAGTGTTCATCTTTGAGTGGGAGGAAAATATAGTACGATACACTGAAGCACACACACACACACACACACACACACACACACACACACACACACACACTACGATTATAAAGGCTCACACGGAATGAATGCGAGTCCATCGGCCACATAACAGCCTGACAAAGAGAATTTGCATCATGAAGAAGATTCTCTCTCCTATGGATGTTTGGACAGGTATGTGTCCAGTTGTGGAAAATGCATGAATACTCACCAAATAAAACCTAATAGACACCACCACTATCATCTGCACTGTAATTTAGATACATTTTCTGAACTCTACAACTCTTTCTTTCAGGTAACACTCAAATGGGAAGAAGGTTTTGCAGTCTTTTAATGTAATGTATACACGTCAGCTGAGCCTAAATATATCTGCATTGGTTGCAATTGCAAATCGATACTAGTGTGTCAATGCATTTTCACTGTGAGAAATCTATGTGACACAAAGACTCTTCACCCAATGAGAATCCAAGACACTCCCAGTGCTTTCACCCATCATACTGGCGTTCTGAACACTCGAACAAGCAGGAAAAGATTACAAAAATACCAATTAAAGTGACTACAGTATATTCCCATGTTTTATGCTTTACAGAGGCACATACCTTGAAGTAGTGAACAGGCCGTAGATGAGCGGGTTCTTCTTGTCTTTCCCGTGGAGGATAAAGATGTCCTCTGGAATGAGAAGACAAAGATAGATGGATCAGGAAAAGAAGGGGGGATAGACAATGAGGTTACATATTAGCTAAATCAGGGTCATAATCACAACTGAGCTACTGGAGAAGTTTGTATTAGTGTTTGACAGGCGTTAACTTCATGTGTGATTGTGTGTGTGTGTGTGTGTGTGTGTGTGTGTGTGTGTGTGTGTGTGTGTGTGTGTGTGTGTGTGTGTGTGTGTGTGTGTGTGTGTGTGTGTGTGTGTGTGTGTGTGTGTGTGTGTGTGTGTGTAGCGCATCAATCAGTCTGACTATGTGACTAATAGTGTTGGGCGTGCTGGCAGCATGGCGGCCTGTAATGAATCTGTGGCCATTAATAACCAGCCACAGTGGGAGAGCAGAGCGCAGAGTCCGCCACAGGAGAACAACACCTGCTGTGTCTCACACACACACACACACACACACACACACACACACACACACACACACAATACCACACAGTCTTCACTCCTCATTTCAACACAGCGGATCACTACATTTGATATGTTTTTCTCACTTTCATGTTTCCCCGACACGCAGCGCAATCAGGTGGAGTGTGGATTTTCACTCTGTCCGTCCGTCTGTCTAAAACGTGATAGCTCAGACACCACTGGGCGGAAATTATGATTTTTATCTAGTGATAAATCACACTGATTGGCTCAATGGGGATGCTTGCATTTTTGAATTTTGAACAGCATCAGTTGCATTTTCTATAAAAAAAATACATCACACAAAGGTTTAATTAAAAGTATCCTGCAGAGTCTTTTACCACTAGAGCTACAATGGCTATGGTTAGCATGTTCCTGTTTTGGTTTGTATCCTGCGAATTATCAGCTTCAATCCATCAAAATGTAACAGGTTATTAGTCACTTGGGTAGACCTGAATAAAAACACCAAAGGTGGAGCCTGAGATATTGGGTAACAAATAAAGCAAACTGCTGTTGCACATAATTCACATATTGCACATTATCACCTTTGATTGAACACTGTCATCTTCAAATGAAAATGGAAAAAAAAGCACGTCACAAATAGACAAACATATTAAATGAACAGATTGACAGGAAAACACACAAACAAACAGATGACAGGACTCAGAAGACCAAAGACGTCTGAAAGTCTGTCATTTCCATACAGCTCACCAACAGACTAAAGCTATTCATATTTTACCATAAGTAAACTCCATAGGGTGCGGTGCATTATTCCTGACTCATTTCCTTATAGACGCAGTCATCTGTTCATCCTCACAAAACTCATTGATTCGTCAAAGGGAGGCCATATGAAACAACATATTATACTCAGTTATTATACTCAGTGACACCACTGCTCCCACTTTGACAAATTGTGATGAATTCTAGCTTGAGTTCTTGTGTTTGAAACCATTGCAATGATGCACTTTGTTGGAATGTTTGAAGTCTGGCTCGTCACAGTTGATCACATTTTCATTTTTGTCCGCATGTTTTTCTAGCTCTGCTCATTATTGAATAATTCAACTGCTGCTGGTGTCAGCGCAAAGACGAGGCCTTGATTTTCAATGTTTATTTAAATCACAATCAATCAAAAGTTTTCAGTTTTGCACTCAGATAAGAGTTAGAAATGTTTTTTTTTCTATCATCATATCACACTGGTAGAGAACAGAGCCCTCTGTCTTCTGTGTTGCATGCTGTGACAAACCTATAAATACATTATTTGACTCCTTGGGTACAATGGGACAAATAACTTTTCAAAGTCTTAGAAACTCTATGAAAGACTTTCACTCAAAAAGTGCTGAGGTTGATGTTGAATTGCAAAAAGAGTTTGGAAACATTTGCAGTCATACGGGTTGGAATAGGATGTTCAAAGGGAGTTGGATGTGCTCTATGTGTCTCTTTTAATGTCCTCCCCTCCCCTCCTTTCTTCTCCTCTCCCACCAAGAGGCAGACATGTTGTTGTGCTGAGGAGGACAGCCAAGCGTATCAATGTTCCCACATTCCCATCGTTCCTGCTGCTTCAGGTGGCCTCCGTGGAACTACAGCCCTGCAGGATGTCTAATCTCATCTCATCACACACACGCACGCAGACACACGCACACACACACACACACAGATGCTCACACAGGCTCACAGACACAGACACAGACACAGACACACACACACACACACACACAGTGGCGGAATCTGGAGCACATACACAAAGAGAAATAAATGCAAATATGGCCACATGCACACACACACGCAAGCAGACACACCGAAATGTAAAACCGTTGTTCGTAACCAACGTAAAGAGTTATACACGCACACACACGCACAATCAGTGGGCCCCTCGGGGAAGAGCAGAGAGGACTATGGGTAGTCGTTTAGCCTGCGGCATGCACATTGCTCAGTCCCTCCATCCCTTATTTAATATATCACTCCTTCATTATTAAGTTTAGTGCTAAGTTTCTTTTCCTGCTTTTTAATTATAAACACAGAAGTCTCATTTCGGCAGTTATCTCTCTCTCTCTCTCTTTACTTCTGTTCCTTTCCTCTATCCCTCCTGACCATGTATTACTCATGCTGTATATCATCCCTCCATCTTTTCTTTCACCTCCTCCCATACTTTTCTTATCTTTTCTTGGTTTCCTTCCTGCTCACATCTTCTAAAGAATGCCCCACACCCCTTTACTACTACTTTCGCTTTACTACTCTGGATAATGTATATGCCGTTTGGTGAACGCTTTCATCCTAGGAAGAGATGGGAGTCAAAAGAAGGGCATGGGGAGATTTACATGTGAACCTACAAAGCTGAGTTTTATAGGCACGCGGCCAGCCTGGTGGAAGCCATTTCAGTACAGATGAAAGACGGACTCCCTTTAAACCTGACGGGAACATGTTTAATGTGATTGGATTGCGCGATCAGATAAAATTAAGTGCACTCAAATATGCACTCTCATGGCTAGTCATCGAAGTCACATCTACACAGGTGGTCAGAGCCATATTTGGCCGCGTTAACGACAAAAGTGTTGATGCAGTTTGTCAGTGTTTGAGCTGTGGAATGGTAAATACACCTTTATGTGCAGATGTGAAGAACACTAAACAAGAAAAAACAAATAGCAGCCACTTTCATTGGATTCTTGTTAAAGTAAACTGGGACCTAAGCCCCAATAAGGATACCAGCTAGAGATGTTTTACTTTTAAACTAAAATCATACAAATTCCCCCAGAAGTGCATTACAGCCACATAAGCCTTGATTTGGTGATTTGTAGGTTTAAAAACACGTTGAGACGCATCGGTTTACATCGAAAAGTTAAGGAATTTCAAATTAACCTAACGGACCGATCCACAGACGGACAATGACATCCACAGAGCCATGTGTCCAAGTAAAAACCTGTACAACACGTACTGACAAGGGACAGAGGAATGTAAAAGGAAATCATATTGAATTATATATTTTTTAAAAGTACTACATTAACTTAATAATAAACTTTGATAAACCTTGTGGGGAAAAAATGTTGAATCACCGCCTTCTGCTTGACTGTTAGTCAACCTCTCAGTCCTCTGTGCACCTCACCGTGCGCTCAGCTTCACATGAAAACAGTTCAACTTTGGAAGACGCAGCCAAAACAACATTTCTCTCTTTCTGACTTTGAAGAAGACGTCTCAGTTATTTACAGGCACAGCTTTGGCAGAAATTCATTCATATCGCTCCTTGACGACGTTAAATCACCACTGATTTAGTGCCCTTTCCAGCTCGCGTCTACATTTCTAGACCCTTTGATTTATATAAATGTAGTGACTTTGATGTCGTTAATCTTTAACAGGGGAGGAAAGGCAAAACACAGCGCAGAAATAATGAGGTAAATCTACTTCTGTGTGCTAAAGGATCCCACCAGGTGAGCTGATGTGAACTTTTCATCATATTTCAAGTGGAAGCAGAAAGGAGGGCAGATTTAAAGCGGTAAAATATATAAACATATAGCATTTTAATCATGTTAGAGTTACAGGAAACATATTTATGTCTTCTTTTCTTTTCTCCCTTCTCCTCCTATCTTTTAAACCACATCTCCTTTCTCTTTTACCGTCAGACAGCCGGCCACCATCTTCTACTAACAGTAATCGCTTACTCTGAGCTGCTTTCCTTTGTCTCCCTCTGAATCTCCTTTAGTTGTGTCTCGTTATCCGTTCATCAGGTGCTTATCCCCCCCCCCCCCCTCCCCTGCTGCTCAAATCCACCTGGATGTCCCACAATCCCTCTGGAAGTATCCTGTTCCCTTTGTTCCTCACTTTCACCGTCTATCTGCTATCTCTCCATCCCCTGCATGGCCCTGTCCATCTGTCTGTCTGTCTGTCTGTCTGTCTGTCTGGCCTATTTTCTCCAGAGGATTGTTCTTGTGTCTTCTTCTCTAAAACAAAACCAGGCCGTGCTCCCTGAGGCAAGATAGTTTTGTCTAGCCCGCAGACCTGCAGCCTCAGCCCCTATCTCTCTCCCTCCTCCTTCTCCTCCTCCTCCCCCTAATTGTCTGGCCCTATCCCCCAGGCCAAGCACACCCCTATCCTCCTCCTTTCTCTGTTCTTCTATGCCGAGACAACCACCACCTCCTCCTCCCTCCTCCATGTCATCTTTCTGACCACACTCCCTTTCTTTATTTCCCCCTCGCCATCTCACAGTTATTTGCCAATAATAGAACCTGCCTCCATCTTGTCAGCTTCTTTAACCCCTTCAGCTATTGGCCCTGGCTCGTCCATCTTTCTTCTCCGATACATATTTTTTCGTCCAGCGGCCACTGCTGTTATCCCTCTCTAGATGAAGCTCTCAATTGAAACATATAAGTCCACACTGAGATATCCATCTGGAAGATGCCTTTCAGGGTGGAGATCAAGGACATTTTTAATTGGTGGTGAACTTCCACTGCCTCGACACCTTTATTTCTCATAAATGCTTCTGTTTTTTTCCGGGATGAAATTCCTTGTGTTCTTCAGATGTATGCCTCGTTTCCACTGAGCAGCACAGTTCGGTTTGGCAGGGCACGGTTACCCTAGATCTGGCTTGTGTATCCATTGCTGACAGTACCCTTACTTGGTAGGCGGGGTTTATGTCAGATGGCAATAGCCGCTGTCAGTGTAAATACAGTCTATGGGTCAAAGCCGTTAAACTGCGCTGACTGCGGCAGCTACGTAACTATCGTGACATCATAGCAGCGGCACATAGTGTAGCCCACTGATTACAATAAACCAACAATAAAAGGCTGCGCACAGACATTTTTCTATCAACACAAGATCTTCACTCTTGCCGAGGTGACTACACAAGGCAGTTTATCTCTTACGTGGAAATGATGATTCTGTTGACCAATCAACAGACTGCAGTGTGTAGCTCCCCCACTTTTGGTACCCTTTGGAGCGGCTTGTACCCAAATGAAAAAGTGACAAAAATAGGTGCGGCACGGTTCACTTATTTTGGGACCCAACTTTTGACAGTGGAAATCAAATAAATTATTGCCGAGCAGCACCGAACTGACCCGCACCTTTCAGTGGAAAGGAGGCTCTATTGACCATTGAATCTAAATGAGAGATGCAGTATATACATATAAATGATATGTAAATCAACTAAATTCCTCATCCATATAGACCAAACATCTTTCTTTATACATTTAACGTATATTAAATCTCGAACTTCTCCATTTCCTTATGCAACGTTGCTTTTCCTCCACATCACTTCCTTTTAGTTTTCTCCTCCCTCCCCTCACTATCTTCTCCATCCCTTCTCTATTAACCCCATTCCCTCCGTCTCCCTCCCACCAGTCCTCACACCTATTTAGCTTCACTTCCCCTCCCTCATCCGTTTCTTGTCCTTTGAGGAAACATGCCTTATGTCTGGAATATAACATTCCCTGGCACATAAATATCACCTTCCCTTCTTTCTAATCCAGCTCCTCCTCTTGTCCTTCGTTTCTCCTTCGGTCCTTCCATTGCATCATTTGGATTATTTCATAGTACTTCAGCACTTGAAACATTTTCTAACTATAGATAGATCCAAGAAAATAAGTACTGGCAATAACCCGTGAGGACCTTTCCCCTTTCTGTGATATCCTTTCTTCATGTCTTGACTTCCGGATGTTTGCACTAATTAGCCATCTTATTCTACGTTATATAGTGAAAATGCCACTTCCCTTGTGTCACGTTTAGGCCAACATAGCCTAAGGGGAATAGGAAACGGTTGGCAAAGCAGAGTCTGTACCAGAAACTTCCATAAATGGAGGCAACTTTGGACCTTTCTACTGCAATTTCAAGTCTTTATAAACCAGCCAGTTCCTCTCCCCCATCCTTTCTTCATCATCTTCTTCCTCCCTCTGTTTCTCTCTATACTTTCCCCTATCCTGAAGCCACATTTATTTACAAGGCTCTTCTTTATCAGCTCTTCCCCTTTCAGCCTCCCTCTCCTCCTCCACCTTGTCTTTAACAGGGTTAGAGCAATAACACTTTGTTAACAGTGTCTACTCATCCTCTTTCCTTGTCTGGTCAACACCTCACCCTATAACCTTTAACCATTTCCTACTGGTGCTATTTAATATTATCTCTCTCACCCTCTGGCTAAGCCCTCCTCCACTCCTCCCCACCGGTTCCTCTCCCTCTGTATCTTTCTCCTCTTTTTCTCATTTTAATAAACTTGGCTTCTATTCAACTTTTTTCACACCAACTATGATGGATAATAAAGGCTCAATGCAAACGTCAAGACATGATTTATTGTCCTCAGCATCACAAAACACATTGGAGTGTTTTAGTCGATGAGGTGATTAATAAGCAGTAAATGGTGGAAATTAATTTGTAATATTAATCTAATAGTGTTTGATGCCCTGGTGCCTCTGACACTGTTACTGCTCTTTCCTCAGTTGATAAATGGAGAGACATATTACCCCCTTCCACTCTAGTTTCTATTATTCAATAATGTCACACAGCATGAAACATATGCAATCGACCCAGAGAAAGGTTCAGTTTAGGAATCAAACAGCGAAAGGGTTGCTCCGGATTATAAATGTTGCCTATAAAATATGTCACACCTGCAGTCCCTTAATTCAGCTCCCATCCATCACGGTTGAAGGGGTCAATAGTTTTAGTAGCGTTAATGTGCTAAAGTGCTGAGAAAAAGCAGGACATATGTGGACCATTTTCAAGTGTAAAATAAATCTATTTTTCCCATTGGTGGCCTACTTATTCCCATAAAGCCCTCTAAGCCAACTTCGGCTTAAAATGAAACAAACCATTTACAGTTAAATTCCATGTGTTTCTCCAACTTTCAGACATATTAATGAGTTTTCATTTCTTGAAACAACATCAATTAAGGCAGACCATTGAATTAGCGCAGAGAAAATGGGACTCATTTCAACTAAAGCCTTAAGGCTTTTGTTAAACCTTAAGTCACTTGTACTGATGCCAGTGCATTTAACTATTGGCAGATTATACTGTATTTGTAATGTTTCATATTTAATATTTATATTATGTAATTTCCTGACTCAACATACATACAAAATGACATGTTGAGATGGATTTGATTTGCTTTGTTGAAACATGCTGAGGTTGTTTTATTTGTTACAACATTTTAAACAAATTTCTCTGTATTTTTCCAACTCATTTATGGCTGTATTTGCAACCAAACAATCTGAGGGTAAAAGCCCCTCTTCTCGTCTCAGCTTGTTGTTGAGTTTCTCCGTATATATACACCTTTCTCCATCTTCTACACAAACCTCATTTCTCTTACCCACCCGTCTTCTATCCCCCGTCTTCCTACATCTTTGGATTTGTCTATCAAATTATTTATTTTTGGCCTATATCTTCACACATATTACCTCATCATACAGGCCTGTTTTGTCTTCCTTTACCCACCTCGTTTGTATTGAGATGTAACACTCATCCTTCAGTGCAGTGCCAGATTGCTCCAGTGATGTCTTTCCAAACATAAATACTCTTCCATTCGCCCCCTATACTTTCCTGTTTGCTCCTCTCCCTCCCTCTGTTCCCTTTCCAGCATTTGTGGGTGATGCACTGACGAGAATATGGGTGCTGCCTTTTGTCTGGAACATTATATTTCACACAGACACACATACACACAGACACACAGACACACAGACACACACACACACACACACACACACACACACACACACACACACACACACACACACACACACACACACACACACACACACACACACACACACACACACACACACACACACACACACACACACACACACACACACACACACACACACACACACACAAAGATGACGAAGATGGCCGAAAATACTTCAATGTCACAGTACACTGAAGGCTTTCTCCATTTCCAAAACCTCATAGCATGACTCCCCCTCCACAACAACCACAACAACCACAACAGGGTCACCAGCAGTGAAAAGCAGAGAATCCTTTCCTTTGAGCTTGACTCTCTTTCAGCCTGCATGTGCTGGAGAAAGAACTTCTGTCCTCCATGACAAAGAACACATTAAAACATCAACCACTTCCGACAGGCTGTTTGGGTTATGAATAATTGTGGTTCAATGAGGCCTGACGTATCATTTCACACAGCAAGTGATATGGACAGCGGGAGCCAGACACATTTACAGCGAGCCTTACCAAAGTGAATGCAGCCTCTGACAACTCCAGACACAAACACAACTGAACGGTAAACCCCAAAGCATTCCTGTGTCATGAGTCAGTACATGTGGCCGCATGGACCAGGAGCTAAGTTCAAAGCAAATATGTGAGTCAACAACAACAAAAATGTGTAAAATATTTAAAAAATGCGATAGCAATTTTATGAAATCAGTTTAAACAAGATGACATTTGACAATATACATATAACAATAAGAAGTTCTCAAATTTGGACAACCCAGTTATGCCCCTTTAATTCAACACATATAAGTGTTTCTAATCTGACCCCATATCAGCAGGACAAGCTATCATTGCACAAACTATAAACCTTATCATGGATTTACTGTTATTGTCACAATGTGAGATCTGCTACAGTGTGACCATAAACTTATCCAGAGCAGGTTAGGTGCACAGCATAAATAACTACAGTGATTTACCCAGGCTTGAAGATAGCCCCCCTAGTTACAGTGGCTTTAGGCTCAACATACCTTGCCAAACTATTATTCTTGTATGGTGGTGCACCCCTCAGGTTGTATTCACTGCTTCTATGAAGGGACCCGCACACCATCAAGGGTTTATGGGATTTGTAGTGTTTCTGTGTGGTGAAGCATGGCATAAACACAGCACTGACAGCATTCTTAACCTGATGGGTTAATCTTCTGTATATGGGTTTGTGGTTTTATGTGAGTGTGTGTGCTGAAGTGTATTCACAAACAAATGTGTATGGACCCTTATCAGATGTGTAAAACGTGGCCACAGGCATGCTGGGTAGGAATGTTTATGCTCCTGAAAAAGTCAGAACTATCTTGTGTACACAGACAGGCGGAGGCTCGAGCTCAAAGCTTGTGTGTGTGGGGTGGTTGTGTGTGTGTGTGTGTGTGTGTGTGTGTGTGTGTGTGTGTGTGTGTGTGTGTGTGTGTGTGTGTGTGTGTGTGTGTGTGTGTGTGTGTGTGTGTGTGAACAGAGGAGACACGTAGTTTACCCTGAGCGTCTTCTGTTTACAAAAACACTAGAGATAAGAAGCCTGTCGGGTCTCCAAAATGCTCTTCCAATATTTCAGCTGCATGCCATGAATACTTGTTGCCTCGAATCCTTTTTGCCAAACGGCTCCTAAACCTGGATTGCTGGTTAGAGTCCAAATTGAAATGCTCAATTAATCTGCAAATAAAATGGCACTCTGGATGGTGGAATATTATATTATCCGACAACAGGTATGAATAAGCCTGCCTACAAAGACGCTTCTTTAACTTGCCTTCCAATGTGTGTACTAACGGGGAGTGCCGAGAGCAGTTTAGTCCTCCAAATGCACAATAGTGTCCCACAATTCATCCCATTATGTGCACGTACGGAATTGTGCTCAGTCCACCACAGAGCATTCTTCATTTACTACAGCCCTGACTCCCTGCTTTTGTCTCATGTTGCCTGTGTTTTCAGTGCCTTGTTTGCTCCATTCCGTATGCGCCTTTATTGAATGGATTTTCCCTCCATAGAATACCTGCATAAAGCCCCAGTGGCCTAATGGATAAGGCACTGGCCTCCTAAGCCAGGGATTGTGGGTTCGAGTCCCATCTGGGGTGATCTATTGCAGGCCCAGCAAGCCCAGCTTGATCTCACAAGCTTCACTTTCCTTCCTCTCTGACACAGATCAATCTGGACTTTCTTCGTGGGGAGATGTTGTGTCAAACAATGATCGGGACACGCATTCTGCATCAACGTTCGGCGATTATAGCTTCTGTGTCTGTGTAGTCGCCTGTCTAGCCTCATGAGACAAGCCATATCTCGCTAGCTTATTCGCCGATCCATCTTGACGTCAACGACTACAAGCACCAATCAGGGCTTGCCTTCCACTAACTAACGGGGCCAGGCTCCTCCCTGCAGGGATTGGAGAGAGGTCAGACTGATTTCGGGGAGAGAAACAAATGTGAAGCTCTCGAAATCAGGCTGGTCGAGCCAGGCTATCTGCAGACAGCTCAGCTGTAAAAAATCATTGACCAATTTAATATTGCACTTTTATAAATATGAAAGACAACAATATCCTGACTTTTGGTCCTCAGCAAGTGACAACTTCACAAGAATATATTCCACTTCACTATAACTACCAGGGTCGACACAATGAACTCACTGTATATACAGGCTAAAAGAAAGACTGAATATTCTGCCTGCAGCTGCATCTCCCAGCCTGGTGATAAAAACGTCAGAGTCCTTGAAAGTTGGGGTTCCATCCAAAACAATGGAGATCTTCATTTGTAAAAGTGAATCATCAGCAGCAACACTGACATGAACAAAGCTTCACGCTGAGGCAACCATCTGTGGTGTCACCTTGATAAGAAGACGCTTCAGTCCTGCTTGATAGGAGAGAGAATAGCCCTCTCTTCCTCTATCATTCATGCAAGTAACATAACATATACACACACAGTTTTGTTAATTTTTTTTGTCAGGTATGACCTCTTCTAAGAACTATATGGGCATGACTGCATTACTCAATCAGCTGCAGTTTTGCTTCACTTTCTGGTAAATCGTTCTTCAGTTGCTGAATCATTTATACTACTTTCTGTGATCTGCATGTTTAGCACTTCAATGTTGCAGCTACATTCACTCTATCCAAGCCAGTTAAATCAAGCTCTAGTGAATAACAAGCCAAGTCAACTTTCATGAGTGTCAGCTCTAGGCACCTGTGAGGCCGTACAGGGTGTGACAAATGCAGAGCAACACTGAAGGGAGCCGATTGCCCTCATTCACTAATAACAATGTGTTCATCACCACATATGTACAGTATGAACAGATGCTAATAGCCAAGAGTCTGGTTGCAGGACTGGTTCACTGTTTAATGCAGAAAAATAAGAATCTGTCCTCTGAAGATACCAGTTCAGGCTAACGTCCTAATTTGCTCAAAATACACATCAAAGACTCATGCCTATTCACACATTAATATACACACACACGCCGAGGACACTGGCGCCAGGCCTTGATAATAAATAAACCCACCGCAACTGAATGTTGAGGCCAGTTGCCGTGGTTACCAAGGCTCAGGCACGAAGACGAGCACAAGGTGACCAACAGGGCTGTTGATCACCGTGGTAACAGTGGAGCCTTGCACTGCAGACACACACACACACACACACACACACACACACACACACACACACACACACACACTAAAGCTGTGGGGGAGCACATCTAAGTTTTTGTTAATGTGCACACTCTCCTCCATCACCTCAAAATATTTGAGCAACAAGTTCTAACTCTTCTTGTCCCAGACTTATAAACACAAACAAACACAGTGACAGTATCTGAAGTCACTACCTCTATACTTAAGCATCCAGTGGCATAGCTCCAGCTGTTGATGCAACCAGTAGTGTAATGTGTTTGTCATTAGATGCCCATGTGTACTCACGTAGCTGGTCAAAGTGTGTCTGTAGGCCGTCTGCTCCTGGGACTGAACACATCATACGGGCTTTCTGGAAGGTACTCCACTTATTGACTAAACTCCTCTGGCCTCCAATGTCATTCTGCAAAAAAAAGTAGAACACTTTCAATCAATCAGCATTCTCTATTGTCCTCAGAAACACTAAAATAATGTGAACACTGTTTTATTTTTTCAAAATGTTTGTCCAAATTGTGTGTAGCACAAAGACAAACATTGCCTGGTCTCACATGACGAGGCAAAAATCTTCATGCAAATACACAAACATGGTTAATACATAAAGAGGAAATCAGGACAAACATTCACGTGTATCAGAGTGGAGCAGAATACACAGTGATAGTGACAAACATAAACAGTCCCCTATACACAGACATATCTATACGAGCTGGCAGGAACATCCAATCACACGTGGTTGCTTTTTTTTACGTAAACACACACCTCGGCCGGCGCAGCACGTACTCTACCTGTTCAGGCAAACACATGTTTACGTAAACTACATGTACACAGGTTCTGATAGGAGCACAAACACACACAAACATGGGCTCTATCTTTCTCTCTAACAAACACACACCATACCTTGCAAACACGCGCCACCCTGGAGTAGAGCACCTTCCCAGCTGCCCCATCCGCCTCCTGAGCGCGCTCAGTGAAGAACACGTAGACCTTATCATCTTCTGGGTTATCAGTTTCAGACAGCGGCGCTACCCGCACAAACTGGGCATCTGGAGAGAGAGAGCGAGAGACAGGGAGAGACAGAGAGAGAGAGAGAGAGAAAAAGGTCAATTATAAATCAACTAACGCAGCCCACCTGTGCTGATACGCATGCAAAATGCAAGTAAGAGTGAACAAGCACTAGAGATAGAGAGGAGCGATGATGGAGGTACAACTGAGTTTTACAAACAGCAGAACGGGTCAACCTGTATCTTGTTGTTATCAGCAGCAGACATCCATACACTGGCCTGATAACACAAACACCAAGCGGGTGTGCAGGAGATGGCTTGATAGATGTTGATTTGGAGCAAAAGAAATCTTGCTGTACCAAAACTCTGAACTGTACCAACCTCTGTAAACTAGAGAAGAGTTTTCAACAGTGAAGGTATTTTTTCTGTTGGTTCTCTGTGAGGTTGTGTTGCACTCACCTTGCAGCCAGGTGGAGTCGTACTGCTCGGTGCGGATGACGTGACGGTTGCCGAGGCTACGGAAGAAGGCGGAGTCACGGCTCATGAAGTCTGAGGTGATGCCAGCATACAGCTCTCCATCTACACATTACAACACAAGCTTTAGGCATTCTATGGTGGGATAGTATAGATAGTGGTTTTGACTCTCTGAATATTAGGTGTGTTGCAACTTTTTCTCACAATAGTTCATTCCAACATATGATGAAAAGCAACTTTTAATATGACTTTAAAGGAAAATTGTCGGTAACACTTTATAATAACTATCCGTTGTAACTCGTTAATAGATCATTAGTAAACTCTTAATTAATGATTATAATGATTTGTTAAGTGTTTGTTAAGGATTTATAACAATGGTAGATAGTTAATAGCTTAATAATTGAATCAGTTCATCTGGGAGGTAATCCGAGATACCGACGAGGCTGAAATAGGCTATAGACTATACACAGTGCATGGGCAACTGAGGGCAGCCCCATTTAAAATATTTTTAAATAAACTCAATACACACTGTGCATGCCATGGACTTGAACGTGACGTGATCAGTTAATCTCGGATTACCTCCCAGATGAACTGATTCAATTATTAAGATATTAACTATCTACCATTGTTATAAATCCTTAACAAACTGCTAACAAACACTTAACAAATCATTAATAATCATTAATTAAGAGTTTACTAATGATCTATTAACGAGTTACAACGGATAGTTTATTATAAAGTGTTACCAAATTGTCAATACTTTTGTAGTAGACATACTGTAAATACCTACACATTTTTTTTAAATTAATTTGTATATACAAATGTACTATTGGAAGAGGCTTCATATTTACGTGCACTTTTTACCTGAAAACTCGTAACAGCCTGTCTACACAGGAGACCAGACATGCTCTTACGTTTATCAGTCCACTTTTTCTCAAAGTCTTGTCTCCTCACTGGACTACAGTGATTGAATATGAAGGGTTCTGAGCACTGCAAAAGCATGGATGCCCTACTCTCTGAACGCATACTGCAGAGACACAGAGAGAGGACGCTGCTACGGCGGCTCACACTGCACCTCCAGTGTAGACATAGTGGAAGCATGTTTTACTTCTCAACAGAATGATTTTGCAGCCTCAACATTAAGTTAGATATCTTGTTTAGATGGCTTTGGAAACATCCAATCTCTCAGTTTGAATCAGAGTATTAGGACGGTCAGTGACATGCTGAATTTTAAGCTCAGGGTGTTGTACGGTCATGTTACAACAACAAATCCTTGTTTTCTGTTTCATATTTGCTCGGGTGAAACTGGTCATCCACTTCAAGTTAAAACCTCACAGACAAGCTGTAGCTGTTCCTATGATAACATTTCATTCAGCGTACATTTGACTCGTGGTCTGAGGAAACAGTTGATCAACTTACCAACGACAGCAGAGGCTGTTTTCTGGAACGGATCGTAGGGACATTTCCCCTTTCCACACTCGGTTTGGCTGTAAGAGAGAGTCTGGTGCTCTGACTGACAAAGGAAACACACAGAGAAAGAGAGAGAGAGAGAGAGAGAGAGGTCACCCAGACTGAGAGAGAACATGAGCTGGAAAGCAGAATACAGAGGCCCAGGCTTTGACTATTTAATTCATTCTTTTATTCATAAATCATTGTATTTGTCTACTTATTCTGTAAAATGATCAGAAATACTTTTTAAGCCCTCTGAGCTAACCTGCCGCACAGCTAATTGAGTGTAATCTGGCTAGGATGAGGGATTTGAAAATGAATGAAGTCCAGTCTTTAACAAGTTAGCACCACCAGCTCCCCTAAGCACCATGGCTCAACCTCTCTGATACGGCCTTTCATGGGATTAGCTGTTCGCTAACACACAAACATAAGAACATGCATGTGTGCACAAACATACACACGCACACACACACACACACAGCTGAAAGACATGTATACAACCTAAAAAAAATCCAAATGCAGGAATGCACACACATATCACACTTGCTTAACCGGCACAGGTTTAAATCTCACAAATATTTGCACATGTACAGTATGCACTCAAACACTGACACGCAAGCACACTTGCATGTAGACAGGCACACACAGACAAGCAAACACACTATAATCACACAGGCACACTCGCATCACACACACACACACACACACACAGACACACAAGAACACTTGCATGCACGCACGCACGAATGCACACACCCACAGCCACACACACACGTAACTGAAGGAATTGAGAACCATTAACCTACTTCTAACTAAATGATAACCCAGATGTGTCGAAAATATGAGAAATTGCCCACTAACCAGCGCGGAATAAACGTGAGACACTTGCCCTCGAGAGTTACAATTACATTAAACCTGACAGAAAAATCGATGGTGTCCAGTAGCCCCCAGAGTGCAGCCTCAATGACAAAAGGGACATTGTTTAAGACATACTGTATGGTACATGGTGGACCCTGGTAGATATATGGGCATAGGGGCAGACACCACAGATAGGATAGTTCAGCTGCTGACAGTCTTGTGTATAGGGGCGACGGACTGGGAGTCAGAACACACACATAGAAAAATCAATGATACATTAAAAAAATATGTTATTATTGTATTTGCAAAATGATTCTTCTTTTTGTGTTGGTCGGTCGTGTTTGGGTTCACCATCTATTACTTTTTTTTAAATTGTGGCGCTGCTAATTCTGCTGTTTATTTTTCACCAATTGTGTCTGAAATTAAGTGTATACACATGTGTGTGGTGTACATGTGTGAATGTGAAATGCTGCTTACACTCAATTAATAATTAATAAATATTAAGAAAGTCAATGCTGTTGCTTAAATACAGTGACATCATTTTTTGACAGTAAGTGTGTGCTTAATACCTGTTGGAAGGCGCTGGTAGCTATGAAAGCACATCGAGGGTTGAAGGCCCCAGTGCCACAAACATACAGGTGGGTCTGGTTAAAAGGCTGCAGAACTCGCAGGAAGTTAGCACACTCCAACTGTGGACACAGAGAGAAACACAGAGAGAGGGACCACAATGTGAGAAATAGTGGAAAATCAACATTATCTTGTAATATAATTAAATGTTAACAAATTTACAACAATAATTACAATATTGAAATGTCAAGTTGAGTCGTATTTAAACAATATTACCAAAGTCATGTTTCTCATAAGGATCTATTATGAATATGTAGCTAAGTGAATCTTGATATCCTTGTCGGCATCAAAGCTCTCTTGTTTGTTTATTGTTACTGAATGAATCAAATTCATTCAGCTGTAGTTCCGCTGTAGACTGTTATCTTACTTGCAACTGTCTTGCTGTTTTTGTTGTATAATTCCTTGGACGGTGTCTTGTGTGGCAGCATAACACTGCAGCAGGCGGTATAGGATGAAAGAGGCTGATATAACCTGAACTGTAGGCCACTGATCCATATCTGTGTAAATGCATTTCCTTCCCCGTGTGACTTTCAAAACCGATTACCTGCATTCATGGTAACACATGGTAGTTACTGTGGTACTTGTTGGTTTGAAAGTGTATCTGTGTGTGTGTGTGTGTGTTGTGTGTTGTGTGTGTGTGTGTGTGTGTGTGTGTGTGTGTGTGTGTGTGTGTGTGTGTGTGTGTGTTGTGTGTGTGTGTGTTCAGTCACCTCTGGATCCTTCCCAGCCATGAGACATTCTTGGACACGGTCTGGACTAGCTGGCCAGTACAGCTACAGAGAGGGAGAGAGAGATAAAGAAAACAAAAATGGGCGTTAAAATATTTTAATGGAGTTTTCAGTGCTAACTCTAAATTTACAATAGAAGGCTTTGGCATTAGACAGGTCAGCACAGTCAGCGAAACATGACTAATCTAGATTTTAAAAACAGCTTGCAAGGCAGCTATCAGGGTGGAGAAAATCAAAACCAGCTGGCAGCACCGCTGGGTATTGATGATGAGCCAAACTGTCAGGGCAGGAGTGATGTCGGCTACATAACTAATTCATTTATCATTTGATGGGGACTACAGAGTCTTTGATACAGTTACATTTGCAAAAAATGAGGCTGCTGTCAATATTTTGAACAAAACAATCAGTTGATATATTTCCTTATTAACTATTAATAATATTTTTTTATATTATTATTTTTGGGATTATAACAAGTTCAGTTGTTGCAGCAGTTAGCTTTGCAGTAATGAGGACTCTATAGTTAGGATGCTGGTTTTAAAATTTAATTTTAATCCTGGTTAAAGAAAACATTTAAGAGTTGCTTGTTAAAATGTAAAGACCTTAACCGACCCAAACAACGTTCCAGCTTCTTGAAAGGGATTCCAGGTCAAGTCAGATTCTATTTTTCATTGCAACAAGTTTCAAGTTTGCCTGATCATTATGTTTTTATTGGACATATCAATGATTATAAAACCCTATACTGTGTGGGGCCCATGTTTGGTTGTGTTTATGCAATGTGTCAATAAATAAGTTTACCCTCGGTTCAAGTAAATAATTACTTTTTTACTGTATATTAAAATGTATGAGTTCACCAGAGGGCTGATTTCCTTCAAACTGACTTATTGCGTGATGTAACTGATGTAATCAAAACAGCATGCGTCTCACATTAGTCCGTCTTAATCACATTAAACTGCATTCTTCGTGTTCATGTAAACAGAATCAATGTATTATAAAAACATTTCAAAAATATGAAAATATCCACTACTTGTATGCCAAGCCAATATGGGGAGTGAATCATATGAAAGAAGACAGAGACAGACAGAGACGGACTGAGAGAGAGGTAAAGATTATTGTCAAATGGCAGCGATATGAGTAATCTAAATATTTCCCTGAATCAGTCATTCCCTCAGAGACCAGGACAGTGAAGCAGTGAATAACGATACGTGATCATACTCACTTATCTGGAGACATTTTTGTTTTAGCTCACACATCACGTAAAATTAGAAGTGGTGAAATATCAGCAGATGTTGGCCCATGCTACTATACGTCAGACTTCAGTCTAAAAATGTGACACTAAAGTTTCCAAAGAGATTAATGATAAATGATGGTGCTTTTGGGAAATAATTTCTTCTTGATGTCCAGTAATTGTTCCCCGATGCAGTCATTCCACAAAGCCCAGTGCGGAGCCGAGAAGATCAGATAAGATCAGAGAGCGCGTTCCCCCCCTTATCTCCAAATACCACACACTGACAGGGACGCGGACCACCACTACAGGAGTCTCACCAGGTAAAGAATTGAAATAAACCCCTCTGTGCAGAGCATGCTGGTTTTCAGTTTATACAATATACAAGAATGTGGCTCCTGGGAGGGGATTTATACAAATCAAACGAGACAAACTGATGTTAGGGAATGATACATAGCGTGTTATTTCGGTAAAGAATACCAGCACTGGAAAGGAAAGAAAGAAAATGGAAAACAACAGAAGAATGAAATAAAGAACAAATATGTAGCCCTCTGTGACCCTTTGTGTATTGGGCTTGCCAGCTGTACACTCACACAGAAGGAATGCCTTGAGGCTTTTTGGCCTGGTTAAAAAAAAAATGCAACCGAGGGCAGCGGCGTCAGGTTTGGCACTCTTGCCCTGAAGTGGGAAGGACTGAAGGAACTGGTTATGTGTCCATCTCTCTGCTCCAAAATCTGTTTTATTGAGCCAGTAAAGCTGCACATATATTGAAGTTAGTCGACATAAAAAGAAATAAATTAACAAGTAGGAATCAATTGATCCCAGGACTGGACTGATAAGAAGCTCTGAATATTGGTAGCAGAGTAAATGAAAATAAATGTAGAGAACAGGGCACAATAAGTGGTGTTAACTCCACGAGGGAAAAGACTGCACATGAGCTGGAACAGCATAAACAGACTATAAATACTTCATGTGCAAATATATAAGTTCACAGCCAGCACGCAGAGTTGACTTATGAGTTGAATATGACTATCTATCCTTTAGTTGGCTGACTGCCTGGCTGAGTGGGTGGCTGGCCAGCTTGCCTGCGGTCTATCTGTCTGTTTCTCTGGCTGTGTGTCTGCTTGCCTACCTGTATGCTCCTCTGATAGCTTGTACGTCTCACAGATGAGGGTATTGATTGGATCCAGAGTTATGAAAAGGCAGCACTGTCGCTGTCCTTGCTCTGACCCTGAACTAAACCAGACAGGCGGGCAAAAACCCCCAACGTGTCGGTCTGGCTGACTGGATAATATGTTAAAGACGCAGCAAGAAACGGGATACTCAAAGCTGTGACTTATCATTTATAAATCATAGTTCGGATTCCTTGGTTTAAACTGATTACAACACAGATTTTTCGATGCTACCTTTTTATTTCCTAGCTTCAAATCCTGGTTTGGACCCCTACAAGTATGAGTATTGTCTACACTAGTGAAAAGTACGTTACAGTACATTACGTGTACTATTGCAGGAACTCAGTGAGTGTTGACATGAATGTTAGCTCAGGCGAATAAGCTTGAGTGTCAGGGCGGGAACTTGACCAGCTGAATCAGGAAAGGGCAGAGCTGTCAGTACGCTTTCTGCCTCAGGGTTTTTAGCTTTGCATCATTGATGATAGGGTTGGCCATATTTCAAACATACGCAATGTATCGCAACTTGTTCTAAATGGGATGTTGTCATAATTAAATCCTTAACATTAAGTCCAAACTGTAACATAATCTTTATTAAATGGCTGTCATAAGGCTATTTTGCGTCACTAGCTCTCTGTCACACACACTCACTCGTCCATCCAGACTACTACTATGGATGTGTTCATTTGGAGGGAACAGGTTAAGAGACTGGACAGAGCAAAGTGAAGCTCAAGAGCGAGTTTACACTAGTTTTGAAACTGGTAACAGAAAATGGAGGCAGACGAATGGAAGTGGGTTGGATATGACAAGGAAGACATGGAACAAACAGGGGTTATTTGAGAAAATATATATATGTTTAAAATTGTTCCAATAGAAATATCACAAGGCTTAAAAGATTTGGCCTGAAATATCATAATATTATATCACCCAATACTACAACGATGTAATGTGTAACTCCTGGTCATTAAAATGTTGAAATTAACTTAAAAAAGCTTGATTATTACATTAGAAAAGCCAATGTACATAAGCAGAAGCACCCACTAATATAAGAAATCAATTCTTTTTTAAAGGCAACAGAAAATAATCTTGTATATAAAATCTACATGTGTTTCCTGATTATTCAAAAATGTAGAGTGCAGGCCTTTGTTGCTTGATCCAAATTCCAAATTGCAGTTATTATCTAAAAGCAAATTATCTCTCCAATGCCGTCAACACAGAGGTGATTGTGCAGTTCAGCAGTAAATGAACACAGTGATAGAAATAGAAATGAGGGAAAAGTGCAGAAAATAATTGGTGGGCTGACTGGAAGCTATTACGTTGCTATCTGTTTAAATGTGTTACAGAAAGTGACAAAAAAAATAGGCAACAAACAAGCTTTTCACCACTTCCAGCTTCTCCAAAGAGCAGGTTGTTTATCAGCATTAAGTTCGAAAAGAAAATCACACACAATCATCACGCCAAAAACTAGTCTCCTTTTTTTGATAAAAGGTGATAACTTGAAGATGTTTTAACAAAGTGTGTGGCTACAGAAAACCAATGAGGAATGAGATGGAAAGTGGACAATACAAATGTTTGCAATAATTTAATTGCTAAAACACTGTTATTACATGAACAATGCCTCCATGTGTATGTATGCCTTTATATCTTACTTTGCTTTTTTATGGTATGTGAATGTGTGTGTGAGTGTCCTGTCATTTCTAACCTTGCGCGGGTTCTGCGTGATGTCATCCAGACTGATAGACAGCAGGTTATCTTTCATGGCCACGTAGAGACGCCTCCCGTCTTCGTCTGGCAGCAGGGACTGCAGGTCTCCTGCCACTAGGGCAGCGTCAGCAGGCGGCCATTCTGGATCAGCTCTGACAAGGAGGAGGAGAACAAAACCAAAGATGAATTGAGGGGTTCAAAATCAGTGAAGATTGCCTACAACAAATACTGTGTACAACATATGAACAAATCCTTCTGTTATTACCTTCAAAATTGTGCTAAGAATGATTTTGGAAAATGTAGTTGATGTAAGTGCTTCAGAAGTTGCAATTGTTGGTTCAGAGTATTAGTGGGAAAATGACGGTTTAAGATGTTTGTAGGCTATAGGAGAAATATACAGACGCAAACAGACAAGGTTTATTCAAATACTTACTACTTACTACAAATACTTGAAAGAAGACGTTATGGAAGAAAAATCGCCCAAAAATCTCAAAATTGACCAGTGTTCGTGTCTCACCTCAAGCCAAGTTAAAGTAAGCTTGGATTGACTCCAAGCGCCTCGAAAGAGGATAGATGAGTTTTAAATGTTCCCAAGGGAAACAATGAATACAAACAATAAATAAAAGAAGATTAAAACACACCCCATGCAAACATCTGATAAAGTTACAGATGGTCAGAGCTTTTGAGGTCAGTTATGAAGCATTTTATTTTTCAACAGACAATCAGATAAAGTGACACACCGGGGCAAAGACACAAACTTTCCCACACTCATATCTATAACCCACGCCATTGTCAGTTGTTTGTCTTTCGCAGCTTCATTTCTCTTATCGCACTGGACACTCAGGTCAAACAACAGAAACTGCAATGTATCTTTTGTGCATAAACAAACACAGACACACACACTTACACACAGACGCACTGTACCTGAACTACATCTCCAGACTGATTGGGTGATAACGAGCGATTCTGAAAGCACAGATAACGAGTGTGCAACAGATGAAATGTTTTTTAAATGATTACAATGTTGCACCACGTAAACTATGACAACTATGAGAACATTGCACGTCCGCCCGTCCTCTGTTAACTTTTTTATATTTTGACTGCCAAGTTCTTCAGTGGATTAAACTTGGCTTCGGCTCACAAAGATATAACCATAAACATATAGCCTTTAAAAGCAGCACCAGGCATGGCTTCACACGTTGGCAGCTCTTAAATAGCAGTGAGAGGCAGAGAAAAAACAGTTTGAACTTCAAAATCCCAATAAATTCTTGCCCATAATTTTTTAGTAAACTGCACGTAGCATTCTCTTGTTTTGCAACCTGGCTGTTTGGCGATGCTTCTATACCGAATGATACCAAAGGGACGAAGAGGCAGAAGAGCACATTTTCCAATCTACAGATAAATCAGACCCTGAGGAAGGAGAAATGGGATTTATGGGATAATAATGCAGCTTGTAATTAACCTAAAGTGTTGCCCAGTGTCGCTTGAGCCCCGAGTATTGGTTGACTCAGGGGAAGATTTAAAGAAGATAGTATCATATTTCAAAGTGGCAGCATACTCAGCTCACTTTTATTAAAGAGGACCTATGATACTTTTCGACTTTTATGACCTATAAACGTTGTTATAATGATTTATAGTCATGTTTAACCGTTTAACCGTGTTTTTTTTGTGATGTGATTTGAGTCAGGTTGCTCTATAGCAGTTTTTAACAAGAAATTAAGACCAGAAAAGTAGTATAATAGGAGATCTTTAAAGGAGATATTGTGTACAGGGTGTGTTTCTTCAAGCAGCTGAATAGGAACTGAAGAGAGGGATCATGAGATATCACAAGGGTGTCAACTCGCAGCATCGGCGACTTTGGTGAGAGTCAATCATTCAAACCTAGCAGATATATCTCACTGAATTCCATCGAATGTTGAAGGACTTATCAAAGGTTTACAAATAAAAACAATAAAAAGATAGGAGATTAAGCTTCTGTGTTTTCCATCACATTTACAAAGCAACAAACAGTGACCTATCCATCAGAGCGTAAACATGTTTGCTGACCTATCACTATGGCTGCCCCTTATTCCTTAACTTTTGCCCATACAGCAAACACATGGCAAATTACTGCTGCGGCTCACAAGAGCAGATGTGGGATCTAAAAGAAAAAAGTGATGAATTCCTTCAAATCTCTGCTGTGTCTCTTCTTTATAAACTGCGTACATATCATGTTAGTTGGCATGTGGGTTTAATAGAAAAAAGACGGAAAAAATGGAAGAGACTTATAGATTTATGAAACGTGTTGAGGAGTGAACACTGAGAAGGAATGTGAGTCCACAATAAGTCTGAATAAGATGTGGAGGAACTACTCCCAAAACCCTCACAAAAATATATTTCATTTAGTTGTACAAATAGGTTTTATAGACTACATTTAAAAACATTTACCTATTTAAACTGATATTGAAGTAGTGATGCAGTATGAATAGCCCAAAGAAGCTGGTTCAATGGAATGTCTGTATTGTATTGCATTGAAGTGAATAGGAAACCCCTCCTCTTTTCAGCTGCAGTAGAGGCTCAAACATTACCTTAAGTTACTTTTTAAAGATATTGTTCAATTAAATTAAAGAGTTAATAACCTTTTCTGACCCTCCACTGTGGCGACAACACATTTTGTTTTAAAAAAAAACATAGCACTGTTAAAACATGACCACAATAACCAAGAATACATGTCTGTAAAGGTTCTAAATAATGGCAGTGTCCTGCAACTTAAACATTTAGACAGGTGTTTGATTAACAGGTATCCTAAGCTACAACACTCCATAGGAAATATAGGTGCTGCTAGTTTTAGCCCCATTTTAGCCCCACCCAGCCCCAAAATATGGATTTTCATGCTCTAATAACTAAAGATGCCAGTTAGGGAGTAAACCCCAGGCTTCAGACATGTCCTCAGATGTGTGGGGTCTCAAAAGCTGCATTCATGGGTTTGCGCATTTCTTAATGTTCTTTTAACTTGTATGAACACCGGACAAAGGGAGCGCGGAAAAAAGTCCATCATGCTCGACCAAATTTTCTTGAGCTTGAATGTGATTTGACACAACTATGTCCAATTAACAAGCGACATGCTGTGAGCCCATGTTGTCCCCTTGCGTGCTTACAGTCCCTGGCAGACATGTAATTACAGTATAGCCTAGTTTCCACTGAGTGTTGCAGTTTGGTTCGTTGCAGCTCGGTACGCATTCATTAGCGTTTACACTGTCAAAAGTTGGAAGGGGTACCAAAATAAGCAAACCAACCGCGCCGTATCTTTTTTTGTCCCCCCTATCGTTGGGGTTCCAGCAGTCCCAAAGGGTCCCAAAAGGGTGGAGCTAAACTGCAGTTTGTTGATTGGTTGACAGGATCATATTTTCAGTTTGGAGATCAACCGCAGTAAGTAGTCACTTCAGCAAGAGCAAAGTGTCTTGTGTTTAAATAAAAATGTCGACACTCTCAGTTTATTGTGTGGTTGTTTTTACCCTTTATTCAATTAATCAGAGGGCTACACTGTGTCCCACTGCTAAGATGAGGACTGTATATGCTCTGTCTGCGACATAAACCATGCCTATTATGTAAAGGTAGTAGGTACTGTCGGCAGTGGAAACGCAAGACAGCTCTAGGGTTACCGTGCTGTGCCAAACTGAGCTGTGCTGTTCAGCGTAAATAAAGCATACAGTATGTCATACAAACAGAATTTTTGTCCCCATTTTATTTGAACCAAAGAAAATGTTGTTTGTGATTACACGAAAATTCTGATTTTTTTGAAATGGGTTGTATGAAATAACATTAATACCTTCCCGTATTTTGTCCGTACACACAAAGCAGAAAGCAACTGTAAGACGGTCAACAGTAAAGATGGATAAAGTCTGAGAGGAGGGGGTGGAGGGGGGAAGAGACAGAAGATGAGAAAAATGACATAGCAAAGTGACAAGAAGATGAAATCGGTCTGATGGCTGAAGACAGTTACTAGATGAGAAAAGGAAAAATGTCAAAACCTGACACGATGATAGACAGATGAGAGGGAAAGGTAAGAAGAGGGGGTGGAGGAGAGAAGAACGGAGAGGGCAGAGTGAAAGAAATCCTGATGGAAGAAATGAAATATGTATTGATGGATGATGATGAGGATTAGCAGGAAGAGGAGGAATGGGGGGAGACAGGTGGGGATTGGGCAGGAAAGGTTGATGATGGTAGTAGAGAGAGAGCCTGTTACAATCATGTTGAGCAGCTATCACTTAGTATGTCAAAATAAATCCCTTGGCCTTGGCCTCATTGGTGTCATACCCGATAGCTATTCTTTGCCATCCTATTTTGTTGACCTTGTAGCTTTTCTCACATTGACTAGCTAGGCGTGTTATTCTGATGCACTGGAAGAGTCCTCCCTCCCCCCTCCCAAACCCATTAGATAAAAGGATGCCTTAACCTTTTTAAAATGAGTTACAATGAAACAGTCCCTTTGTAGCGCTAAGGAGAAACATTTCTGAAATTTGGCTTACCCTTCTTAGATCATGTCAAGTCCCTAAAGCTGCGGGTTGTCCAAAGTGACCCCCTGTATTGACATTCTGAATTTCCTGACCGTGTACTGTTTGTCTACTTTGTCATTGTATCTCAAATGTCTTGTATATTGTATGCATTTTATTGAGTCATATTTTCATTCGTTTTATTTTCTTCTTCTTTATTATTTTTTTTTATATTCTTCTTCAGCCTTTTCTATATGTACGGTTTATATAGTATGTACTTTCTTTTTCAGTTTAATTTCGTCAATACCCTCCCTAGCGCAATCAACAGTGTTTTCTGTTTCTGCTCTGAGCCCCCTCAGACATTGACATATCTGAGGGGGCTTTGTATTGTACTGTTTTCAATGTTGAAAATGTGACAAATAAATCATATAAACAAAAAATAAAATCATGTTGAGAGGAGATGAGAGGGCTGTGGGGGAATGATGGGCATATGGATGGATTGAGGAGGCAGTGGAACCCCGAGAGAAAGGAGGATGAAGAGTAGCCGGGAGCGTGAGGGTAAATTGTAGTGTAATGAGTGATAAATGATGGATAGATACTGGGGATGGATTTTTTAAGGTGGAGGAAGAGAGGGGTGAGAGAAGGCAGATAAAAAGGGGGCAAAAAAGGCAAGAAGAGAGTGAGAGGTAAAATGATAGAATGATTGGATTAAAAAATAATAATTGGATAGCAAAGCAGGGAAAAGATAACAAATGTCAAAGAGAAGGATAGAAGCAGAGCATAACAGAGGCTGAGACATCAGGATGATAGAGAAGAAAGACAGATTGATGCCGGAGAAAACAATGGGAGGAACCACAACATGCTGACAGCCAGGCAAAAACCACAAGAGATGGATGAGCAGAAGGGAAATAAGGAGAGGAATACGTGACTTTCTGCAAATGGAGATATAATGTGAAACAGAAAAACATTCACAAAAGCATAAGGGATTGTTCTCTAGGCAGATGGTATGCTTTCGGCTCAGTGGGAACTATCTGCTTATTAGCCACTGGGTACTTTGTTATATATTAATATTCAGCAAACGGCCTGAGAGGTAAATTGTTTTGCTTCACACTGATCTTGGCCTCATTGGTCCCAGTGGGAGCATCAGCAGACACAGTGTTGTGAGTTCAACAGAATCGGGAATTTTTTCTGTGTGTTCTCTTCAAACTTTTTCATTTAGTTGGCCCTCAGGGAGAATCCGATTCGAATTTTTCTTCCAAACAATATCTGGGCAGCGCTAGTGCATCGAATATGTAAAAAATAGTTAACAAAGAAAGGTCAAAATGGTATCTTCATTTCGCAACGAAAACAACACATCTGGACTAAGCTGGAAAAGAACAGGTGAAAGTAATAACATTAACGATGACTCCGTTCGGTTTTAGGTGTCAGTGAGCCAAACCAGTGGGCCAGCATGAACAAAACCAGGCCCAGAAACAGCACGCATTCTTACACTGTAGAGGTTATTGTTGCTCTTACTGTAACACCACCTGTGCCTGTTCTGCTATGACAGGTCCGTCATATAGAAGGTCTATGGCACTTCTTTTAAGTGAGGTCATGTTTCCTTTCTCACCAACTGACGTGTCAGTGGAAAATAAGTGTCTACACTTGTTTCTTAATGTTACGTTGCAAAACACACAAAATTCCTCATCCCCATTTTGAAAAAATAGCAAGACAATGTCCATTTCTGTAGTCATTGTCTCACATTTTTGTATTGGACAATTTACTGATCACCTACTCCACTATCTTCTGCTCAAACTACAACCTTGCCACTTCCATTTGAGGAGTTTTGTTCTCCTGTATACGAGGAATATAACCCTGGTGGAACCCCTGCCTTGCTCTGCCTACTTAAGCATTGCACACTTCATCTGAATAACAGTGTGTGTGCTACAAGAGCAGCATGAACTGGCTTAATTCAATATAAAGAAAAAAACGCAGCTTAACTGAATGTAAAACCACCTCTGCAGTGGAAACACCAACGCCATTCAGCATATGTTCACGTCACAAGATCTCATTGGGTCAGACTGGCAGAAAATACAGCTTACATCCACACTTTGGAGTGCATTAAATCAGCATTAGGGCAGGGAGGATGACACTCACAACTGCAATGGGGAACTGAGAGTTACAAATACACCCGCGCGCACGCACGCACGCACACTCATACACACACACCACAAACTCTGTTACATTTTTTTAAATTCTGTTGCCCCAGTCAAATTTCTCCCATCCTGACCCCTCAATGATGAATGGCTCTTACTATTCAGTATGAAAAAAAGACACATTCTTTTCCCCACCATGTGGGTGCGCGCACCACACACACACACACACACACACACACACCCCACTGACTGAGTCGTGAAAACCCAGCTGCACCCACCCCACCCTTACTCTTGGGACAGTTGCCTTGGCAACGGCAACCATGCCGACATAATTTTTTTTAGGGGGCAGGGTTCAACATAACTTTTTTTTCCTACTGGCCCGCCGGGCCAGTGGATCCGAGTTTTACTGGCCCCTTGTATATTTTCACTGGCCCTGCACACACTTTTTTTTTCTTCATAATTTAGTGTCAATCATTATAATACCTGTATTAGAAAAATAAAGAAAAATAACCAGATCTAAAGGGAATGTCTATACTATAACAGTATAGATATTCCCTTTAGATTTGGTTATTTGTCTTTTAGTTAATTATATGAAATGTTGATATTGCTCATACACATAATATAAAACCAGGAACACATATTGAATTAGAAGCCTACAACTGAAAGTATGTTGAAAGAGTGGGCCAGTATTTTAAAGTCTAGTAGTTTGATGGTTGTTTTTATTCTTGAATTTGGGCAGTTTAATGAATAGTTCACCTGCAGAAGTCATGTTCAAACATTAAAAAAAAACTAGAACTGCAAGCAGTTTTTACCGGGGGCCAAGCCTCCGACGCAACTCGTCGTCAACCGCTGCGCCGGCCGCTCACTCCACGGAATCTGCGGATGTAAAGTTTTCGACCGTGGGATGTTCGGTGCGGGAGTTGTATAGGTATCGCTGTTTACGGATGAATTTCGCGAAACCGCCCGGGTGGAACGATGCAGCTCAATTCACAGAACAAGTGGATGTCAAGTTTTTTAATGTGCGATGTTTGGTTGGCGAGTTATGAGCAAAAGCAGATTGTCAGCCTTGACAAAATGGCTGCCGGAGCTAATTGACATGCTAGCTGAGATTCGGATTCCCGCCTTTTTTCTTTGACGGAATTTTTTTTTTCTTCATTTTATTAAAAAGTCCCTTAAACATTACTATTTCTTGGCCATATTTTTTATATAGACTCGTGTATGCCCCTTGATGGTTTCCCTGGAGTTTTAAGAAAATTCCTCTGGCCAATTAGGAGATATAAAATTTCCTAATTTATGGCGCCCCCTTGTGGCGAAATTCTCCAAATTTTTTATTGAACGCAATTAAGGGTAGCCCCAACATATGTCTAAAATTTGGACTTGATCCGACTTATGATTTTGGATTTATTAATTTTTTCGTAAAACGTAGCTAATCAACAAATATTTAAAACGCTACCGTTTCGTTATCGATGGTCGGATCACAATTCTTTCGAATGATTTCTTACCGTGTGGGTTGGTAGATGTTCTGTGCAAACTTTGGTGTCAATTGTCCAAAAATTGTGGGAGGAGTAACGAAAAGTCAGTTTTGCAGTTTTTGCGATTTTGCGAAAAATCTATAATATCGCAAATGGGCGTGGCCTATGCCAAATGATGCAGCTGACTCCAGTGAATCTGTGGATATAAAGTTTTTGACTGTGGGAGGTTCGGTGTGGGAGTTATGACCCAAAAAGCGTTTTCCTTCGTTGTAGCGCCACCTAGTGGCCGGCATGTCTGAATTTTTGCCGTATGCGTAGTCCGGACGGACCTGGATCTACTCATGCAATTGGCATGTCTGCACCCTTTACGGTTTGGGCTGTGCACGCAGTTTTAGGGAGGTAAGTATAATAATAATAATAATAACTAGAACTGCAAGCAGTTTTGACCGGGGGCCAAGCCTCCGACGCAACTCGTCGTTTTATGGCGCCCCCTTATGGCGAAATTTTCCAAATTTTTTATTGAACGCAAATAAGGGTAGCCCCAATATATGTCTAAAATTTGGACTTGATCCCACTTATGATTTTGGATTTATGAATTTCTACGTAAAACGTAGCTAATCAACAAATATTTAAAACGCTACCGTTTCGTTATCGATAGTCGGATCAAAATTCTTTTACATGATTTTTTTCCGTGTGGGTCGGTAGATGTTCTGTGCAAAGTCTGGTGTCAATTGTCGAAAGACTGTGGGAGGAGTAGCGAAAAGTCAGTTTTACAGTTTTCGCGATTTTGCGAAAAATCTATAATATCGCAAATGGGCGTGGCCTGTGCCAAATGATGCAGCTGACTCCAGTGAATATGTGGATATAAAGTTTTTGACTCTGGGATGTTCGGTGTGGGAGTTATATAGGTATTGGTATTTACAAGATATACACTTTGTGTGCTTTTGGCGCCCCCTTATGGATGAATTTCGCGAAACTTGGAATGTTGGAACAATGCAGCTCAATTCACAGAACAAGTGGATGTCAAGTTTTTTAATGTGCGATGTTTGGTTGGAGAGTTATGAGCAAAAACAGATTGTCAGCCTCTTTACTGTAAAGAGACTCTTTTTTGACTTTTTAAATTTGCCGCCGAAAACTGCAAAACTAATTTTCTTAATAAGTCCAGCCCACATTAATATTTCTTGGCCAAATTTTATATATAGAAGCGGGTATGCCCCATGCTGGTCTCCATAGCGTTTTAAGAAAATTCCTTTGGCCAATTAGGAGATATAAAATTTCCTCGTTTATGGCGCCCCCTTATGGCGAAATTCTCCAAATTTTTTATTGAACGCAATTAAGGGTAGCCCCAACATATGCCTAAAATTTGGACTTGATCCGACTTATGATTTTGGATTTATGAATTTCTACGTAAAACGTAGCTAATCAACAAATATTTAAAACGCTACCGTTTCGTTATCGATGGTCGGATCACAATTCTTTCGAATGATTTCTTACCGTGTGGGTCGGTAGATGTTCTGTGCAAACTTTGGTGTCAATTGTCCAAAAATTGTGGGAGGAGTAGCGAAAAGTCAGTTTTTCAGTTTTCGCGATTTTGCGAAAAATCTATAATATCGCAAATGGGCGTGGCCTATGCCAAATGATGCAGCTGACTCCAGTGCATATGTGGATATAAAGTTTTTGACTGTGGGACGTTCGGTGTGGGAGTTATGACCCCAAACGCGTTTTCTTTGGTGTAGCGCCACCTAGTGGCCGACATGTCTGAATTGTTTTGTATGCGTAGTCCGGACGGACCTGGATCTAGTCATGAAATTGCCATGTCTGCACCCTTTACGGTTTGGGCTGTGGACACAGTTTTAGGGAGGTAAGTATAATAATAATAATAATCGCCACTAAAACAATAGGGTTCCCTGCCCCGCAGGGCTTGGGAACCGCGTTGCTGTGCAAAACGCGGTCCCAGCTCCTGCTCGGGCTTGGCCCCTAATAATCGCCACTAAAACAATAGGGTTCCCTGCCCCGCAGGGCTTGGGAACCGCGTTGCTGTGCAAAACGCGGTCCCAGCTCCTGCTCGGGCTTGGCCCCCTAATAAGAGATGAAGGTCTGATCATTCTTTGTGGTATGGTAGGCTGTTTTTATTACTTTCTCTATATGCATTAAGGATGTGAATGTGTCGACCGAATGACCGGTTTTCCACTTGCGCTCAAGTTGACTTTAAAAATAGAATAGAAATCCGAAAATCAGTGGGTTATGCCGTTTTTTTTTTTTTAATGGGAGTCGTGAGCGCGCTGCAGGAGTGTCACTTCTCCATGAAGTGTCGGCTTCACATAGGAGTCCGGTGTGGGACCATTTTTAAAAAACAATGCAGTGCAAAATATGCAGCATAAGTTAAACGCTCGTCTAAGACTATGATGTTAAATCACTAGAAAAACACAATGCCTTCGTCCGACGATCACAGCAGCGTTTCACCGTGTGATCTCGCCAGTGAGTGAGCCACCGCGCAGATGAACTGTGGTTTGTGGCTAAAATAATAACTGGGGATATTCTCCCCGTTAGCGATTTCAATGGGAAAGACTTCCGCGATCTGATTGAATGTCTCGAGCCTGAAAACACAGTGCCAAACTGCGCGACTATAGGAAGTGTACAGTGAGCGTAGTCCCTCCGTTCGTTTCTGTCTACAACCGACACAATCACCGGAGACGCATTCACAGCGTTTAAATAACGCCTCTCATTTGTATTAGGCTACCATTGGGGCTTGGATGCAAATAATGTAACATTACGGCGGCAGATAAAGGAAAAGCGCAGTTATCATTTTCTGCACCTCAACCTCTGCTGTGGGAAGAAAGAAAGGGGGCAAAGCAAGTCGATTGATTTGTCGACTCGCAGGCGGACGGTAGGCAGCTCTGCCAACGGAGCGAGAGAGCACCCGCTTTGTTACGCCCACGCATCGGTTGTCCACTGGCCTTTCATTAAAAAATATATTTTGTATTAGGTTTATTATATTGAGTCTTATAAACACAGCTTTCATTCCGACTCTCAACGCGCATTTCAATGAACCATGTTATAGTCTACAAAAAGATACTGAACTGTGATTGGCCAGTCACTGGCCCGGGCGGGACAGTGACTGGCCAATCAACTTGCCCTGCATATGATTTTACTGGCCCCGGGCCATCGGGCTATACGTTATGTCGAACCCTGGGGGGTGAGTGGTGTGTCAGGGGGGCGGTCTCTCTTAACCTCACCCCCCCATGTCTCTCTCACCTCTCTCACACACACACACACACACAGATGAGTGATATGGCCCGCACCTCTCATCAACACATTGACTGAAACAGAAAGGGCATAACAGAGTGTTTTTTCAAGACATCAAAGCCATTTAGTTAATGGGAGGGCACACACACACACAAACACACACACACACACACACACACACACACACACACACACACACACACAATGTACTTTTACAGATATTTCAGGATATAAAAAGGCGTCATCCGTGCTCCACAGCCCACCTGTCTGTCAGCACCAACATTCAACAGGATATTAACACACGCCTGCCAAGACTAGAGGAAATCTTTGACCATCATGAACCAAACATGGAAAGTTCAACCAAGTCACCACATGGTCTATAACAACTTCTGAATGAATACTTTGAGAAGTTAAACCAAATGTTTTTTGCAGCGTTTATCTGTGGCAGTTTGTGATGATTGTATCGACCCAGACACAGACTGCTCTCCAACTCTGCAGCAATTTGTCAAAATCGAAATCTATATGGATTTTTCTTTAATGACTCCAAAATGCCGTCTAACTGCATCACTTGGCAACAAATAAATAAATAAAAACACTTTATATTGAAAAGCTGGTTTAACGGTTCTCTGAAGAGTTTTTTTTCTTCAAAATCTTCTGTTCCACCCTCTAACTATCACACCACTTTGATCTGCAATCAACAAGTGCACACTCGGTGTATGAGTGTGTGTATGAATGGGTGAATGTGGTAAGATATGTAAAGCGCTTTGGGCTGAGAAAATCGGCTAGAAGGCGCTATATAATATTCAAGTCCATATTTACCATTTACTTGTTGATTGTCTACATGTATATAAATATATAGCAAAAAAAAGTAAAGTGAGCTGGCTTGTTCTACGAAAGCAGTACAATCGGCTCATTCTGCACACCATATGAACTTGCATGCACACACACACACACGCCTGTTGAGTGCAGCCATTCTTATCAGCATGGAGTTGACAGCGGGGTCAACGAGGGTCGTGACCTCTGATCCGAGCCAATTGGCCTTTGACTC
>CM047511.1:8506015-8568515 GCA_026122265.1 Ammodytes dubius | reverse complement strand
GACAGCAGGACAGATTGAGGCAAATTAATACTTAAGGGAAAAGGAAAAAATATGAAGCTTGTGTTTTTTTTGTGTGTAATTACAGGCTTCATGTTGAAGATCAACTCTTACATTAACACCAGAAACCTCTCGAGGCTGAATTTACAGCATGTCCACTGTTGTCAGGGGCTGTAGTTGCCAAAACAAGAGTGTAATTAGACTCCTCTGTCCGGAGAGGAGAGAAAGCCCTTAAGCACAGAGCCCCTTAATCAAGGGTTTTTCCTCATCAAAAAGTTTTGTTTGCAAGAATTATTTTATCATGTGTTCCAAATATTATATTGAAGCGGAGGAGGTGATCTTTTTAAGAATTTGGGTTACAGCTATACTTTTTTATACATATTTTTTCCAAATACATATGCTAACAACCTGCTAAATAAGGTCGTTAATAAACTACTGGCTTACTTAAAATCTGCCACTTGACTTCAACAGTGGCAAGCACTAGTAGCACCACGGTGGGGACTACTTCCATTAAAATGAATAATGGAGAATAGCCTGATTCTGTGCCAGATAACCGTCCCAGTGAAATCAACATCTCAGCAACATCCCCAGCCTGAGCCTGTAAAACACTGGCCTAGATAGAAACAGATCTGAAAGAATAAATGAATAATGAAATATCTCTTGATTCGTAGTATAACTGTGAAGGCTTTTGTGCTTTATTGGTACACAGGGAAAGGTGAGGCTTGGGAAAGGTCCAGGTTTCCGCCTAGACAATGTGGAAGAAAGGGCCCATTAAGTGGGAGTTGCTTTTTAAATTGAATCCACAAAATATATTTAAAGTAGTTTCAACAATGCATTGGCAAATAAACCCTGTTTTTAATGGAGAGGTAATGGGTGAACTCATACATTAGAAATGTAAAGTGTCACTTTAGAGTTGCTGATCTACAATGTTTACTCTACAACTTGTTCCTGTCACAGACCAACACAGTCTCACAACGTCCGTCTACATTCTTAACAAGAGCTGAATTATCTGTGTTTTGTATAAAAGCTGCTGTGTGTAGCGCCTTCAATTTTGTAACTGGAGACGTCTCGGCTTTATCCTTCAGTCACGAAATGTGAAAACAATTAAATATTGAAGTCTTTGAGGATATAATCAAACTAAAGCTTGTCTTATTTATCTTACAAACATGCATATTTGCATATTTGCAACAAAGCATCTGGACACTGATGAACCAATCTACTGTGTAGTGTAACCAAGTCATTTGCATGCAAATAGCATGAAATTGAAAAGGACTGATTTACATTTACATTATAAATTGGGCAGTTCTCCAGAAAGACATAGAGGCAAACTGCAGGATACTTTTTAAATGCCTGGATTACAACCATCAAAAAGCATTCAGCAGTATAGAGGCCAAATGTCAAAGCTAATATCTACGCTCATACAACACAATCTCATTTTCAATTGAATGCATGTATTCACCAGTGACGGATTAACATTTAATTTCTACAGAAAATCAATTTACAAAGTGAATGCTGCAAGATGAATCATTCTCCATGTGGGCAAATAGATTCACGTTGACTTAATAAACCATCCAAAAACCTCCTCTGAGGCATTCATAGAGTTTATTCTGTGATTGTGATAAAGAATCTTTATATTCATGTGACTGACCTTAACGAGTTATAGAGTAGCTGCAGATGGAACTGTGGAAGCAGTGTATGTTTGTGTGTTTGTTTGTTGTGTGTGTGTGTGTGTGTGCAAGTATGTAAAGGACATTACCATAAATGTGTTTTTGCATATTTAAATCCTTGCTTGTCTTTGTGCGTGTGTGTGTGTGTGGTGTGTGTGTGTGTGTGTGTGTGTGTGTGTGTGTGTGTGTGTGCTTGTTATTGTTGAGCATGGTGTGTCCAATGGGTTTACAGCAGTTATATGGTCAGTGTGCCTCTAAACGAGTCTTGTCCAACCAGACCATCGTACTTCAATTAATTTGTACAGAAGGTCTGGAATCACTCAATTGACAAACGTTAACTCACTTGAAAACGGTTGTCTGTTGAATTTTAAAACTATCGGATCTGCCCAGTGCCACTCTGGATCTGCTAACCAACATTTGGTCGTGACGTATGTCATGCGCCAGCTTCTGAGCCACTCCCTCTGTTCGCTGATTGGACTGGCAGAAATCTAGCTGGACAAAACCCACTTATATACACCGCACACCCAGACTGACTACTGAAGGTAAGTGAAAATTGAGCGGAAGTACGTTGGCGGGCAGTGCCAGGCTACCTCTACACATGTTTTAGCTAATGCTTTGCAGGAAAATGGCCCTTTTGTGGGTGTTTATCTGTATGTGTGTGTGTGGTATATAGAAGGTATCTCTAACTGCGATCTCTCATCATGAAAATCACACTACCATCTACTGAATAGCTGGGATAATGGACTCATTACACACAAGCCAGTGTGTGTGTGTGTGTGTGTGTGTTGTGTGTGTGTGTGTGTGTGTGTGTGTGTGTGTGTGTGTGTGTGTGTGTGTGTGTGTGTGGAGGAGTGGGGGGAGCCCGTTCCTGCATTTGGGCAACATGAAGTTTGAGTGAATAACTGGGATAATTTAGTCATTATGAGAGAGTTGGGGGGTTTAGGAGGTAATCAGGCATGCATTTAAGTATTTGAAGCTGTTTTCTGTTGCAGACACATGGAGCTGTCTGGTCAGTCAGTCCGATTACACTTCGCTAATCAGCCAGTGAAAGGACCTGTGTCTCTGCCAGACTAACAGCGCTGAATGTTGAGCATTTTGGACATTTAGCCAACGGGTCTGTCTGGATAGGATGACGGTATCATCTCCTAACACAACCACTGTCCAGACTTTAGTGCTAAAAGGACAGCAGATGGGATAATGTCATGCTTTTTCCAAATTCCATACTAACGACATATTAAATTGAATCTAAATCTATCCACTAATTTGTATTCATTATTTTTGCAGTTAGTATACAAAAAAGGATCTTACTGTTCAGTTTTGTCATAACGTGAATACATGATTGGACGGTTGTCACTGAAACAATGACTTTGAAAAAGCTTCTGTCAATCCCAGTTAATTGATGCAGTTGGATTGTGCAGGGTAAATGCCCATGTCTGTCAAACAACATGGCCCCAGTTTATTAATATAGTCCCCAGTTCAAACAATGAAGCTTTAGAAAACTTCCTGCAGAAGCACACAGGCTTTGACTAGAAAAACGATTGTCATGTTTGACATTTTTGGGCTTCCCCTGTAATGACAGAGGGGTCTGTGATGTAATTGTGGTGCAAACTGAATTACAACCGTTTATACTAAATTATGGATTCAAATACTATATGTTTTGCTTCTTTACAGTCTCTTCGTCATTGTATATATCTGTGTAAGGACAATAGTAGCCTTAGGGGCCACTAATGTATTATTGTAACAATGTTTGTGCCTCCCGTAGTGTTGCTCTGTCGTTGTGATGACTAGTGAGCCTCTACCGAAGCCCCAGTGGCCTAATGGATAAGGCACTGGCCTCCTAAGCCAGGGATTGTGGGTTCGAGTCCCATCTGGGGTGATTGGCAGCAGAGTGGCGCAGCGGAAGCGTGCTGGGCCCATAACCCAGAGGTCGATGGATCGAAACCATCCTCTGCTAACAAAGTTTTAATTACAGCTGCTTGTGGACACTCTTTGTTAACACATATGTCCTCACCAGAAACAATAGGCCCCAGTCACAAGTGACGATTTGCAAACCACCGCAAATGTGTTTGTCAGTAGCACAATGGTATGTTTTTTTTAAAGATATGTTTTTGGCATTTTTATGCTTTATTGATAGTGTAGAGACAGAGTTGAAATGGGGCAGAGAGGGGAGTGACATGCAGAGAAAGACCGCGGGCTGGAATCGAACCCGGGTCCGCTGCTGGCCGAGGCCCATGGGGGGGACGCCCTACCAACTGAGCTAAGGGCGCCCCCACACAATGGTATGTATTTGATTGAAAAATGAAAACGACGTATACTGTTCCTTTACAATGGATAGTACATTCTCATAGTTTTGTTTCTATTTTCCATTTTCTGCAGCTGTTCTCTAGTTGTCATCAGTTTTTTCTCTTGCTTTACCCATCATTATTATTTTGCTACAAACTAAAATGTCAGAATATTGCTTTTTCAATAAGCTGTCAGCTCTGAGTTTGACAGATGCAAGAAAATCCAAATGTGCATTGCCTCTGAACTGCCAAACAACCTCACGGTAAAATGTGTTTAAGTGGAGTTGAAATACAGTCCCCTCCATAAGTATCGGAACAGTGAGGCCAATTCCTTTATTTTTGCTGTAGACTGGAAGTATTTGGGTTTGACACCAAAAGATGAATATGAGACAATAGATCAACATTTCAGCTTCCATTTCCAGGTATTCATATCTGGATCCGATACACAACTGAGAAGATATAATTATTTGTAAAGGAACACCACATTTTTAGGCGAGCAGAAGTATTGGAACAGATAGACTTTAAATAAATTAAAGTGAATAAAACATACTATTTTGTCGCAAATCCTTTGCTTGCAATAACCGCATCAAGCCTGTGATCCATTGACATCACCAAACTTTTGCATTCTTCTTTTGTGATGCTTTTCTAGGCTTTCACCGCAGCCTCATTCAGTTGCTGTTTGTGTTAGGGGGCTACTCTGTTAAGTCTCCTCTTTAGCAGGTAAAATGCATGCTCTGTAGTGTTGTAGTGTCTGGAGATTGACTTAGCCAGTCAAAAACCTTTCACTTCTTGACCCTGATTAACTCCTTTGTTGTGTTTTGGGTCATTATCTTGCTGCATGATGGAGGATCTTCCAATCAGTTTGGTTGCATCTTTCCTTAAATTGTCAGACAAAATGTTTCTGTAAACTTCTGAGTTCATTTTGCTGTTGCCATCATGTGTTACATCATCAATGAAGAATAATGAGCCCATCCGAGAAGATGCCATGCAAGCCCAAGCCATGACATTGCCTCCACCATGTTTCACAGATGAGCCTGTATGTTTGGGATCATGAGCAGATCGTTTCTTTCTCCAAACTTTAGCCTTTCCATCACTTTGGTAAAGGTTCATCTTGACAACAACACAGTAACACATGGTGGCAACAGCAAAATGAACTTAGAAGTCTACAGAAACATTCGGTCTGCCAATTTAAAGAAAGATGCAACCAAACTGATTGGAAGATGCTCCATCATGCAGCAAGATAATGATCCAAAAAAACTGCAAAAACAACGAAGGAGTTCATCAGGGGCAATAAATGGAAGGTTTTAGACTGGCCAAGTCAATCTCCAGACTTAGACGCTACAGAGCATGCATTTTACCTGCTAAAGAGGAGACCAAAGGGAGTAACCCCCTAACACAAACAGCAACTGAATGACGCTGCGGGGAAAGCCTGGAAAAGCATCACAAAAGAAGAATGCAAACGTTTTGTGATGTCAATGGATCACAGGCTTGATGCAGTTATTGCAAGCAAAGTGTTTGCGACAAAATATTATGGTTTATTTACTTTAATTTATTTAAAGTCTATCTGTTCCAATACTTTTGCTTGCCTAAAAATGTGGTGTTCCTTTTCAAAAAATTATATCTTCTCAGTTGTGTATCAGATCCAGATGTGAATACCTGGAAATGAAAGCTGAAATGTTGATCTATTGTCTCATATTCATCTTTTGGTGTCAAACCCAAATGTTTCCAGTCTACAGCAAAAATAAAGGAATTGGCCTCACTGTTCCGATACTTATGGAGGGGACTGTATACACACACAGACACACACACACACAAACAGACCGATGGTAAACATAGAGCTCATCACAATCTCATGGATTCACGCCAACAGAATACACAACTACTGTGAAGGGCCGAGATCCTGGAACTGAAACAGCTCTATTAAAGTACACAAAGCTCATGCTGTATCTTCAAAGTGACTTAAACACCATAAGCACATGCAATCACACACTACCCATGCATACTGAAGGACACACAGGCACATAGTACGAGTGAGCTCCCACAGACACACAAGAAGCTGCTCTAGTAGCTCTTCACATTATCACATTCAGATTTCATTAGGGTTAAATTCCCACCTGGGAGAATCCAGCGTGGTTTCCCTTCTCCCTCTCTCTGTACTTTCTAGGTCACGAGTGGTCGACTATCACATCTACTTCACAGAGCCGTTGTGTTTTGGCTTATGTAAGAGTGTGTAATCACTTGGTTTCTTACTCTAGTGTTTATCTGGTAAACATGATTTAATGGAAGACTTGTCTCCCCCTAACTAAAAGCCTGGACGTCACAAAAAGATTTTCAATTTGAGCACACTTCTCCCTGTAAATATGGCTGTCCTATTGGGAGAAGAACACTGTGATGGAGCTAAAAATCTCAACTTCAAATACAATGTCCGTCAATTCCTTCCTTCAATTCTCCAGTGAGGCAAACCCCCACCCCACAGCCGCTCCCACAAGAGGTTACAACAAACGCCAACAACAATTAGAAGCCTACACATCCCCACCTCACCCTTTAATTGGTCGACTCCAATTATCCATAAATAAACCAACAAACAGGAGAGTGTGACTCCCGTTCAACACTGACTGGCATGTCCATTCACCAACATGTGCTTTTGCAACGTGCTGCACAGCGGCAACTAACAAGTTCATGAAGAAAAAAAAGACTGAGACAAAGAGAAAATGAGGCTGAAATACAGCAGCATACCAATACACAATTCATTTCTCCACCACAGTATATATGCTAAATAAGAAGCGGAAATTTCCATATTTTACATGAGAGCATTTATGATTTTCCTTTCGCCCTTTTAATAAGCTTCTGATGTGTCTGTCTGCAGGTTTTTTTCCAGCAATCTCTGCATGGAGTTCACTGTGTTGGACAGATTGGTTTGAAGCCAAGGAATAATTAATTTGGATCTGGGATTTCTGCCATCAGCTAATAATCTTTTTGTGAGCCATAACTGAAACTAACCGACATAGACAATAGATTTCTATTGTAAATCCTAAGAGGGTGTCACGAAGACACTGTCAAGAAGTCAGTTTATGATAGGGAGGATGTCTTTGGGGGGTAAAGCTAATTGACAAATTGTTTAAAAGGCATTGGTAAACATTTGATTTTGAGAGAAAATCAATCTAAATGCAATTCAATGTCCTCCTATCTGCAGTCTTATTGTTATATTTGTGTATATCTGCTTGGGTAAAACTCTGCTATTGTTATCGATAACACTTTCAGTGTAGAAGCATAATTACACTTGTTTACAACTTGGATCTTCAGTTATAGTAACATTGTGCTCGTCAAACTAATTCCTCAATCAGACAGGTTTTAAACAAAACCAAACTTAGTTGTTTGGAAGAGAAATCATATGCAACTTACTGGTTCAACTTTGACCTACCTTTTCTTTGCAGTTTACCAGCATAAAAAGACAATATTGGCAACATTAGATAATTAGATAATCTCACTAAAGTGCTGTCTTGTTTACAACGTGTCAGATCAGTAATACACTGTAACTATTTTAAAATGTTCTGCTGTCACCACTGTAAAAACAAAGTGAGCACTTATATTTTCTCACTTCTGTACAGACCTCATGGAGAGAGGAGAACACGCGGTGGGGAAACTTGACTTAACGAGACATATTGAGTTAATACAGGTGATTACAGATTGAGATGGAGGAAGAAACGCTAGATGGAGACAGATAGAGTGACAGGAAGGCAAAGGTATTATTTCTGCTCCCCATATCTTATGAAGGTGTGTGGGCATTGACAGAAGAGAAGCATGACTCCCGTCTCCTACGTGTGTGTGTGTGTGTGTGTGTGTGTGTGTGTGTGTGTGTGTGTGTGTGTGTGTGTGTGTGTGTATGTATAAGGAGGTAGCAACAGATGTATTAGACAGCAAAGAAAGACTTGAAACGCTTAAAAGAAAAAAAAAAGAAAAAAAGAGCAAATGAAGTGTTGCTTCTTACCAGAGTGTGTGAACTGCAGTCTTGGTTGAGATGCTCTCCATGCCCCCGTCAAGGTGGCCCCGAGGTGGGCTAGCAGGACCGCTGTTACCGGCCAATACATCCTCCTCCTCTTCAAAACAACTTCCGATTCAAATCAGCTGAATTCAGTTTCAACGCAGTTCCTTTTAAAATCTCAAAGCTGCATACAAGTGTAGTGCTGAATCCCAACACACACACACACACACACACACAGATACACTCCACACAGAGATACACACTCCTAGTCCAAAGAGTTGCACTGTTAAAACAAGATGTTAAAGTCCAAGTCACAGAGATGCTGAGTCCAAACACTCCACTCCACACTTACAGTCCAAGTTAGCCCGGCTTGAGAGTGAGTCCAGATCCTAAAAAAATCTCTTTACCATCTGGGTGTTTGTGATTCTTGAGTTTGTGTATGTGTGTGGGCGCTTCAGAGATGGAGGGCAAAATGTATTCCAAGAAAAAACTAAGTCGTCTCTCCGTTGCCTCCTTCCAGCTTGACAGCTCTCTTCTGTTCTGTCTCTCGTCCACTCGTCTCTCTGCATGTGACTCTCTCTCACTCTCTCTCTCTCTCCCCCTCTCTCTCCCCTCTGGGAGGCGGAGGGAGCAAGATCCCAGATCATTGTGGCCACCCCGCGCACACGCAAATTCACCGCTCCAGGAAAAAACCTAGTTAAAGTGGAAATGAAGAGACACATCAGCTTTATCTTTAACGTTCTTCACGCCCATTTGTCATTCTCTCATTCCTCTTTACCTCGTTTCCTTGGCACTTACCAGCAACTCATTTTTCATTTGTCCCTACTTTTTTTCTTTATGAATATTGAAGTGAAACATAGTAGCAGGAAGAAAAGACTACAAGTACAAAGAATAAGTATAGATATTTTGTAGATAGATAGATAGATAGATAGATAGATAGATAGATAATAGATAGAAGATAGATAGATAGATAGATAGATAGATAGATAGATAGATAGATAGATAGATAGATAGATAGATAGATAGATAGATAGATAGATAGATAGATAGATAGATAGATAGATAGATAGATAGATAGATAGATAGATAGATAGATAGATAGATAGATAGATAGATAGATAGATAGATAGATAGATAGATAGATAGATAGATAGATAGATAGATAGATAGATAGATAGATAGATAGATAGATAGATAGATAGATAGATAGATAGATAGATAGATAGATAGAGATAGATAGCTCTAAGTGAAATGGATTTTCAGAAGCTGATTAACATATGATATTTATTTTTTGAATCTGAGATTGTCAGGCAGGTCAGAGTTGAGGAACCCTGGGCAAATGTTCAGCTCCTTCTCTTGTTTAGTCTTGCCCAGAGTCTCCTGCCTCAGGACCTCAGTCCATTTTCAGGTTAAGAAGGAGAGAACTGCTCAATAGATCTAATCTGGGGCCATGAAGTGCATTAAACAAACTTAATAAGTAAGGATTTAAAATCCATTCTAAAACAAACCTTCTCCTCGTGTTTTTTTCAGTACCAAGCCTAGTCCTCAGTCTCTATCCATTTTCTCATTATTTTCTCCATTTCCACTCCGAACCCAAATGCAATCATTAAAGCTTGTGCTTTCTTTCTAGCTCTGTTATTTCCATTAGATAGGGGCTCACTGGGCTTAGGCTGAATCTTTCACCAGCTCAAGTTCAATCACAGGCTAGCGGGGACAATTTATTCATTCCCTGGGATAAATAATGAATTTAGGCTGCGTGCAAATGAACAAGTATATATATATATATATTATATATATATATATATAATATACTCTCCCTCCAGGGATTTCTCATTCGTAAATGATTTATTCTCCACACTTGTTTGCTGGTTTATAATTAATTATGTTATTTAAATGACCCGGCAGTTTAATTAGATGTCCTGTAACCTGGTGTTGTTTACATAACCTTTTGCAGCTTTAATTGGAGGAGTGCAAATGTGGTCAAACTTGCTCGTTAATTAACTTATCAAATTATTTAAAAGGGGGAACGAGGAGAAAGTAACTTTTTTGGTTTTCTACACTGGCTTACCATCCTCCAGTCGTGGCACTGTGACCTTTAGCAAAACAAAATACTGAAGCCTAATGTTTTAATAAACAACATTCAATGTTTTTGTTGTTTAAATATCATTAGAAAGTGCTGTTCTGCAAAACCCTAGCATCTCCTGAAGATGACATGTTTATTTTTTCATTTCATAATTTGTGTTATAACAAGTATAATCATAAGCCATAATATTAAGTCTTTACCGCGCATACCTCTAATTGTTGTAGTGTTTTCAATCTGGCTCTAACATTTTGATCCCAGCCAGGATCTGAGAACTACAAAAAGTCCACGGTTAAGATTCTCCAAATAAGGAAACGCTGAATGTAAAGTGTAAAGGTTAAAAGTTTTGATATTTTGGCATTTTGCAGTGCGTTTTTTTCTGCAACAGCAAATCAGGAAACGAGGGTCACTGCACGTCCTCCTTTCGAACATGTGAGTCAATGAGTAACCAATGAGCTGGAAAATTGTATTTCTAGTAACTAAAAAATTGTGTAAGAATCTCTTGACGCTTGCATTTGACCTGTCAGCTGTTGTATTTCTACCCAGCCAAACTAATATGCACACCACACACAGCAATACAAAAGTAATACCTCATCAGCAGCCGATTCTTCTTCTTGGGGCGGTTGGATCTACGGCACACCAAACAAAAGTGGCTCATGCTGCTGAAGTTGTGCATCACTTCCTTTAGGATAAAAGGATGGAAAAGAGAGAGGGTGGTATAAATAAAGCACAGTGCTGTTTGTTTACAACCTCCATGATGTCCCTTTCACCTTTGTTACTTTGAGCTCTCATCCATGAGATTGACATACAAATGCCTCATAAACTCTTTTGTCGTGGAGACAGGGTAATTGGCAGCTCTTCGCCACTCTTACCTGATCAGTCAGCTTCTTAATTACAACTAATGGCCTCCCGTTTAGCGTTGAACAAAAAGCCTCCGAGTTCCCTTTGACAAGTGGCTGCTGGGATCATTACTGGTCTCAGATCGTACCGCTGCTATTCTCTGAAAACCACATAGACACACACATACACACCCATTGACTCAATACACTCTTCCTGTGTCATGGGTTGATTAGCACTCATTGTATTGTCATCTTGTTGCTCTGTTTGTTTAGTTGCATGAGGTTCAGTTTAGAGTAGGCTACGATATGAACCCTATCGTCTCTGTATACCGATAGAAATGGTTGTTACACTGACTGTTGTAAGTAATTAGCTGTAGCCTACTGATATGGAGAAAGGAAAAACACCTAAGTAAAGTAGGCTATGTTATGAAAGTCAATTATGAAAGAGAGGAATAGGCCTAGGCCTGACATTTAGGCCATGTACCTATTATCTATGCCTCTTCCTCTGGCTAACAATGTAGCTGTTAGCTAAACTGGATGTTGAACATAATTTAGGCCTACATTTTTCGTTGTTGAAAACGTCATTAAAATGCACATTGAGAGGTTAATGTTACAAAAAAAATTGCCTTACTTCAAATTTTAAAAAGGGGTGTAAGCGAAATAAGAAAGTGTGGCAATGGTTCATCCCCATTAGTGTGCTTTACCTGTCTGGGGATGGGGAATATCACAGGTGGCTCCTCACAGGTAGGCCTAGGACTGTGCTGCCATCTTGCGTTTCTTCCCGCCGCTTGCCCGTCGGTGTATCGCTCAGCTTTCAGAAACAAGTCAAGTCAAATGTATTTATATAGCACATCTAAAAACAAAACACTTGACCAAAGTGCTGAACGAAAAATACAAAAGAAACAATGCAAAACAACAAATAGCAATGTCCAAATCCCCCGAGACTCCGGGAGAGAAAACTTATACCGAGACTTTGTTCGTAATAATGAGCAGCTTAAAATTGTTGCTTTGCATTGATTTAGAAGTCTCTCTTCGTGCACAAAGTAGAGAAAGCTTCCCAGAAAACAAACCTCGAAAAACTTACATTGTTGCCGCGTCAAATAAGGAGAGAAGCAGTCTGTCTGATATGATGTAATGACGGCATCATACCGCTAGAGGTCAGTGGGAGATTGTGTAAATTCAGGCTATAGTCTACTGGACCTGAGGGAAGGGAATCTTTTAATTTAGAATGTTACAACAGGCTAACATCTAATTACAAAGGATGAACCAGACACCAGCAAACAAAGAAAGAGTTTTTTTTTTAACTACAATTGTATTCTATATAGGCTATAATGATAAGAAACCATCACTTAATCCACCCACTTGAGACTATTGGGTTTATTGGTCACAGTAGATATTGAGTAAGTTTATCGCATTTAAATTGTAGGCTACTTTATATTTTATTTTCCTTTGGTAGGCCTATGTAGGCTATTATAATAGTAACATAAAAAACATTATGCTGTAGGCCTAGTTAGAATTCTCATAAATTATTCCTGTGTAGGCTAATGTAGCCTATTATTTTGCTGTGATTTTTTTTTATTTTTTTGACAATTTTATTTTAGTATAGCCTAATTGTCATTTGGGGCAAAATAGATCTACTTCTCATAGCCGACTTGCTCGTCAGGATTAATCCCAGGGTCGTTTGAATTCAAATTCTTTCCCACATGTGATGGACTTTCTGACTGGGTGGACTGAGTATTTTGGAGGGAGTGGGTCTGACTGTCCTGCGCGCTCCCGTCATGATGTGGTGGAACCGTTGGAACCTTTCGTGTGGGGGCGCGGCTGACGGGAGCGTGCATTGATTCCAAACGGTAGCCTGTAGTAGGCCTAAATCTAAAAAAAAAAAAAAAAAACACACACACTATGGTTTCATTATCTCAGCAAGGTCAAGAAGCCAAATGATAGGCTAATGTGATCATTGCGGGCAAGTGTGGGGAATCACCATGGACGTATTATAACAGGGAAACACTGAGTGAAATGTGTCATGGAGACAATTATGCCTAGGCCAAAGTCTTGTCCCAATAGGGAAGCAGAGAGAGATGGGTCATTGGGCGTTGTGTTTCGGTGCAGACAGCCTAAAAATAAAACTTAGGGAAACAACGGAATAGGTGGGTGTATGGATGACTCACAATCACGGGGCAATCCTTGTCACGGCCCTACTCCAGTCCAAAGTCATAACATTAAAAGAAGAAAAGCACCTCAGACAGAGAGGAGGCAGCCAGTCCCACTAGTAGCCCAAAGTCACGAACAAAGATCGTATATTAGGAAGATGGGTAACGTGATAGTTAAACGAGGCTCTCGGTGGAGCAGCAGCGTGCACAAGCACACTAAACTACAACATATATTATTTATGTGTATGCTATATGTAAATAATGTATTCTGCAAATCTACATTCTGTGGCAGCCTACAAAACTACAATAAAGAAGCAACCTGTAATTGGCAGTGCAGAATTATTGCACACCAGTAGAACTTCACAGTTGTAGTTTAATAGTCAAAGTTATTGTGTGCAGGAAAATAGTTGATCAATACTTCCACGCAAGGGGGTGATCCCGAAACTTTTGGAAATCTGAAGTGTCATTGCTGGGTCTCACAATTGTCGCAGGTCACAGGTCAAAGAGGTTGAACTAATGACAGGAAGTTGAATGTTTTCTGCTCTGCCTTAAACGTGGAATGACCCTTCGACCCCTCCCCCCTTACATTACTGGGAAAATCACAAGCACAAACACGCTATTTATGTCCTACAATTGAGTCCAAATATTTTTTTGTAAGAGCCTTTGGACTTGGGCGGCAATGCCAGCGAACGTGACATATTCGGTGTGTTGCAAACTTCAATGTAAACCCACCCTGAGAGTTGGACCATGCAGGCGAACCCTGAAGCACAGGGTGAGAGTGACTATAGCTTGGCTGAAGCAGAATATGGGATTTTTTTTTTTTTTTTTACTTGCCAGAAATAGTTTGTCAGAAAACACTAATTTCACAGTTTGGTCGTTTGAAATAAAACCACCATGAGAGAATTCATAGTGTTTCAGGGGCTACTGCAATAGTTGGCTTTAAAGGTCACCTATTGCAAAAGACACTTTTTATGGTTTTTCAGATGGGTCTCTGGTGTGACAAGCTAATCCCAATGTATGCATAAAAAACAATCCTCTCTCTCTTTCCACCTCCACTTTCTGAAAACATGTGTTCCAAAACCCTAGTCAAATCCATAGATAGTAAATAATATGGATGTAGCATCCGGGCTGACCTCAGTTATTCACACGGCACCAATAATCCTGGTTTGTGCGCGTCGCCATTTTGTGAGATTTTTACTTCGCCTCACATCAGGGGGAGGGAGATAGCTGACGTATACCTCCGAGGCAAAGTGAGGGACAACGGGCGGAGAGCTGTCACTCAAGAGATCGCCCCAATACATTTTAACCGCAGATAAAATAAAAACTAGCGTGGTCCAAAAAAATTCACCCCCCTCAGTGTTGTCATGGAGATATGACCTAAACATACAGACTAAAATGGTTTTGTGGACCAGGCTGTAAATAGGTTTAATAAGACTTTGAAAACGGCCTGTCAAACAAGTGAGTCAAAGAAAAACTGTCGGTCTTGGTACCACCCCCAGTGGCACTGCCGGGTTACTACAGTTGTGGTCACTTCCTTATTGGATGCTGGTAAAAATCGCTGAGGTTGGGGCTTGGTCAAATCTCTCTTCCCTTATGATGTCATAAGGGGAGAAGCCGCACCCACCGTTACTAACCTAACTTAGCACTACCTCTACCTGTGACAAGAACCCCAGATTCCCCTAAAAAACTAACTTTTGGTTACATTAGCTAAATTCAGGGCCAATCAGAGCAGATGGGCTTTTTGGAAGATAGAGTTTAAAGAGAGAGGTTCTAAAATGGAGCATTTCAAAACAGAGGCACTGTTAGAAATATAGCCTAAAGGTGTTGTGTGTTTTTTTTGGGACACTACACCATGAAAACAGTTTCTAGTAGAAACCCAAATTACAATTTTGAACCTGAAAATGATATTAAAATGTGACTTTAAAAAAATTCCCTGGACACTCTTTCTCTATGGTCTTCTCAAAAGTTTCCCATAGCTTACTTTGTAAAAAGCAGCAGAGTGAGAGGTCCCTGCTCCCTGCTTTGCCAGCGCCGTTCCATCCGCCCTCCTCGCGCTGCATATTTCCTTGCAGTTGATAGGCTCCCCTCCTCGCTCATCCCATTGGGCAGTTCCTTTCTGCTCTCTCTCATCCCATTGGATAAGTCGTGCGGGCGATGAGCTCATATTGGTTAAATATAGTGGGGGCTCGCGAGGGCTAAAAATAGGCCGGTATATAAAGCCGGCAGTGGAGCAGTGCCGCGTGCTACTCCTCTCCAGCCGGCAGCCGGAGCAGTGCGGAGAGAGGGGGAGACACAGTGAGAAAGAAAGAACGAGAGAAAGCAGGGCTCGTCCACCCTCAGAAAATCTCCCTCCAGCTCATTCCTCTACAAGTGTTGCACCACAGCAGTCAGCGTTGCGTCTTAGAATGACGCCCTGCCACCGGTTTCGGGTGGAGCAGGCAGTGACGGACTTCCTTCCTTCCTCTTTGACTGCTTTCGCTACGAATGTCTCTCCAGAGAGCCCCAAAACGTTTCCTCTCTCTTAGCAAGAGCCGCATTAAAGCTGCTGTGGCCTGTATTAGTCTATAGGCCTAATGTAACTAACTGGTGTAGTGGCCTATAGCTGTGATTAAACTGAACCACTGTGATTCCAACAAGTCCTTAGTTATTTCAAACCCAGTTAGGGGCCTATGGGTGTGACGGTCCGGACACCATAGCCGCAGTTGCTGTTCAGGCGTTCTGTAGGAAGAGATGTATAGCCAGTATGCAGCATCTGTTTGTGACATTTGTTGATACTGTTAGGGTGCAGCAGAAGAGTCGAACAAACTTTAAATGTCACATTTTAAGGTTGAACATTTTAATTGGGGTCTCTCTACTACCTAAAAATCCTTTATATTTCTCAATGCCATTGATGAATGTCCTATTTTTCAGCCTTTGTCTGAAGTGCTCAGTTTTAGAGCCTGTCTTGTTAAGCCCAGTCTGCTCGGATTGGCACTTTATCTCAGTGATGGTTTGAATCCGTGAGGGTGCTTTTCACAGGTGGGGTAGGTAGTGCTAAGTTAGGTTGGCAATAGAGGGCTTGGCTTCTCCCCTTATGACATCATATGGGGAGATACATCTGACTGGGGGTATTGAACAAAGGTTTCTAGAAAGGTGGCGGGGGACAAAAGGAAAGAGGGTCGTTTTTTTATAATTATTTGGGAGTGTCTAGACACAACTGGGACACAAAAAGTGCATTTTGCATCATAGACCTTCAAGTCACACAGATGGATTATCGAAAAACTGACACCCAACCACCACCTCCAAAAAAATAAATAATAATACTGTTTTAATAAAGCTTCTTTTGGTGGGGCTGAATCATTAAATGGAACATGTCTCTTTGCGTTCTAGATCTGCTCCAGCAATTCACAAATGGGCGGCAGTGGCGAAGTGGGTAGGAAGATTGCCTCTGGAGTGCAGGGTCGGAGGTTCGATTCTCTGCCTACCCGCCAAGTGTCCCTGGGCAAGACACTGAACCCCAAATTGCTCCAGATGGTTCAGAGAGCGCCTTGCATGGCAGGGACTGCCATTGGTGTATGAGTGTGTGTATGAATGGGTGAATGTGGTAAGATATGTAAAGCGCTTTGGGGCTGAGAAAATCGGCTAGAAAAGCGCTATATAAGTCAAGTCCATTTACAAATACAGCTTTTAATGGTCACCAGCAAGCAGCCACTGACAGTGTTCAGGCTGATGCTGTGTGGTGTTTAACAGTCAGGGTGAGAGGGGGCTCATTCTAATGCGCAGAGAGACATTTGCAGTCAGAGAAGCACACGCTGACTTCTTGTCTCCTCTCACACCCACCCACTGAGCCTCTTGTAATCCAGCATTGGAGGCTTCCTTCCTCCTACTCACCATCCTTCCAATTTCCATATACCTGTTTATGCCATACCACACACGTCTCCTAGAGGTCATGACTCTGGGCACACCTCTGATGTAATAAGCTGGAAACATCGTCAGAGTTTGACCTTGCGATCTGAACTGTATGCAATGGAAGGAATAACAGCAGGAAAGCCAGGAAAATATTAATGGATCCTAAGTGGTTCCAACGCAGCGTTTAAAAGAAAACTCCCAACTTCTTTTTCGACTACTGATCAGCGTTTTCCCACGTCCTCACATTCAGTTTAGTTTTTATTAGGCAAACATTAGACTGTTTATATAGGAGTAGCTTTGAATATTCTTGCACAGTATCATTACGGGAGACGTCTTTTTGTGACTGTATACTTTCCCCTTTGTGTTCGATATTCCCCTGTTGTAGGATTTGCTTCGAGGTTTGGTGTCATCAAGTTACTTCTGCTACTACTTTCCCTTATTTCTATATTATTGGTATTGCTCTGGTAGCCGTCTTTATTTCTCTGGAAGCATTGACAAATTATTTTGATTTAAAAAAATTAAATAATAAATTATAATTACAAGAAAATAGTGTTTCACAGATTTCAGTTTTCAAAATGTGACTTTCTTTCGTGGTTTTGTGCCATTCTGGTTAGGAAGCGTTAGGTGTGTGATGCACTGCAACGCTGAATATACAGTAAATGAGCAGGTTACTGCTCCTTGCGAGCACCATACTGCTCACACACCTATCCATATTATTCCTAGGGTGTCCACTCCTCCGCACCGCTGCTGTATGTTATTTGTCGGTTACAGAGCAGCTTTCACACTCTCCGTACACGCTGGCAGCTTCTCTATATGACTCCACAGCATCCAGTTACATCCCACACAAGCTCAAACTGCACCTCACCCCTACGTCCCACACACTCCTAAGTGAGGCTGTGTTGTTTGCCTTCTCTTCTCCAACCAGCAATCATCTTTCTAATCAGGGGGTGAAAGTGAGAAAGCTTTCCACGGCTCAGTTACTAGAGGGTCTTTGGAGGCTCAGAATCTAACTCAGCTACCCTTTATTTTGTACCAACCAACTTATAAAAAAACAAGCATTTTACTTATTGTTACTTGAGTAAAAAATATCATACTTTATCTTGGACACCTATGAGTGTTTTTTTCCCTTGTAACCTTTATGTGCAATGTTAAAAGTATCGATGTGTATGTGCGTCAGCTGCCTTGCTTTAATGTGTCTAAAACCCATATGATTCACATACAACTTATAAATGCAGCCAGTTTTTGAGGTAAAGCTTGCATTGATGATGGAAGTCAATAATTGGAAGATTGACTGTAAAGAGAGACCACATAAGCTGTAGCCTAGACAGTGCAGAAGTGACATGTTTACTGTTGTTTTAATTTTGTGATAAGATTACTGCACTGTTTGTTTGTGGCACACTTAAACATAGTGTAACATAATCACAAGGCACGAGTCATAAAGTCAGCAAACTGACTCAGCAATGAGAGTTGCACAGTAAAGTCTCCATTAGCTGCTGGTCATACCAGACCAAGTCTGACTGCAGCAGCAAACCCCTGAGTGCACAGTCCTAATAATATAGTGTTTCATTGCTCATGAGTTGAACTTTTAGGTTTAAAGAGAATTATTGTGTTAAATCTGCTGAGGTACAGTCTCACTTTTCCTGGCTAATGCAAAGGAAACCGTGTCGGTGTTTAAATTTATAAGACATGTGTAGAGCTATATTCAATCTTTTCAAGTACAAAATGATTCAAAGTTTTCCGTGCTTGTTTTTGAAAAGGCCAACGGCAACAGATTCAAATGAAAACACACCACTATTTGAGAAGCAACTAAATAAAAAAAAAGTAGCTGACAGCTCCACAGCACTGGCACATTGGTGTGGTGCTTTGACATTTAGCTTAAATCATATTCACAGGTATTGGGAGTTGTTGGATGACATTGAGTTAGTCACTGTGTTTAGCTGGAGAAGATGAGACTGCTAGGGGTCCCGCTGTGGGATTTTGTCATAGCAATGATCTGTAGCTCTGCACCAGAGAGATTTAACACCCACCCCCCCCCCCCCCCATGCATCACTATAAAGCATTATCTGTATTTATTACTGCACTGTGTTCAGCAGAACTCATGCCCACACTAAATGCATAGTTTTGAAAATAGCTTTAGGGTGTGCGGCAGTCAGATAACACTAATTAAAATGCAGTCGCTGGAGCAGGCTGCCTGGTTCACACTTTCACCCTTTAATATTCAGCTTATGCAACACCCTCCATTTTATAAACTTTGTTTTTCCTATTAACTCTTCGTGGTTAAGTGTTTAGGAGAAAATATAACTTGTGTCCAAATAATTCTTCACATTTTTGTATATGTTATGTAATACAATGGTGTGTTGGATTCAGACTGCTCTGGAGACTCATCTAACAACTCCCTCACTCCATTTAACTTCATGTGTATCGATTGAAATGAAGAGCTCTTCCCACCGAACCCGAGACCACAATGAATAGGAGCTGAGTGTTATAGAAAGTAATTTATTACACAAACCAAAGCTAGTTTACAAATACAGTTTCCAGTCCTGTGCGTGTGTGTGTATGGTCTAGTATGAACAGACCCACATTTTTATATTTACAGACTTTGCATACAGCTTGGTTTTTTTTCCTGTTCCTTTGTTTACGCCAATGCTTCAGCATTCAAATATCAGGATTTTTTAAAATACAATAAAAAGTAGAAATAAAAATGATTTGTACATAATAAAAAGGAGACCTGTTGTTCCTTTGTTTTTGTCTTTTCAGCCAAGTTTGTGTTCCAAACAAACAAACAGAAAAAAAGAGCCAGCACATGTGGTCCTAGCGATGCTCTAGACAGGCAGCCGAGAGGCCAGCCTTTCTCCTGACTGCCTAACAACGGCATTTGGCAGGGATGATTGACGGGTCGTTACAACCAGCAGTAAATCATCAGAAGAATTCAGTTAAAGCACATGAGAAGAATAAACTATAGCAACGTCACATACGCATTCCCCCAGTCTTCCCCCTCTTAGTTTAAATACTGATAGACAAAACATTTGACTCTTTTTTTCTAAAGCAGGAAATAAAAGTATAAAAACAACAACACAAGACTAGGTTTCTGGAACAGGCTCTTCCGTGTAGGCCAGGAAGAAGAACAGGAGGGTACAACACTTTCAAGAGAGCCTGAGACTGGCCTGAAAATACACAGAAGAGTCAAGGAATGCTGGTGGCTGATAAATCCCAAATATAACCCACCACTCGTGTAATCTGTAGAATAAAAAGACCTTGAGAACATTTCTAAAATCATAATTTTTTTTTTTTTTTAAAAAGGTTAGTGATTTTTACAGCAACATCCTGACAATTCTGCCATTTTCACGCACAGTATTCTGGGTAAAAAAAGAGAAAAGGTCAAGTCACTTGTCATATTTGTCTTTCTAGCAGTTAAAGCAGACGGCAGGTCCCATCAGTTAAACCAGTAGAAAGCAAACATGTACAGTATATGGTGGATAACATGGTATTATCCCAGGCACCCTTTCTTCCCTCAAACATGAACTACTTCTGGTTATTGTACATTTGACCTTTATACGTGTGTGCCTACACAAAATAATGAATAGTTGTTCCCCACCAAATAGGGAGAGATCAGTGGTGTGCGTGTAAACTCAAAACTCTCCTCTCCTTGTTCTTTGTCCTGGTCTAAAGCCAGGGGAAGATGAGCACCAGCAGTCAGCTATGTGGAGCAGGGAGGGGATGGGAGCTGAAGGTTGCACTATACAGGGCAATAAGCTACCTTTGTCATCCGGTGGGGAACACAAATCACCTGCCACTTCCACTGATTTCAGTCCAAAGAAAGTTACTTAAATAACTTGCAGGTGATAACTCCTAAAGTAGACAAACCGACCTAAGTAAACGTACACCAGAATGTTACTGCCTCATAGCATAAAGTCGAGATGTAACTGTCATCTACTCTACAACACTGCAATGGTAAGATGACTGCCTTTCAAAGCAGCATGTGGAATACAGGGCGGTGATGACAGCCACTTATTACAGATCAGATGTATGATGTACTTGGAGTGTAAGTTTCGTTCACTTCCAAGACAAGAATTTAAAATAGATTTCATGATACGGTGGCTGTAGCAGATCTGCTCAGTGAGAGTATGGCTCAGTGCTTTGGTCACAGAGGATTAGCCACGGTGACAGACAGAACGGCACTGAGCGGGACATGTGAGCCTGTAGCTCCACGCCTCTCTAATGAGACACACACGGCCAGAGCAGCTGACGGCACGTGAACACTTACTGTTGGATACAACCACCTCAGGACAAACTTTTCTAAAAGCCTTATTTGGCTTGTCTCGCTAATCCATCTCAAACCTGCGTATTGCGCTATTATGAGGAGCACTTGATAGATATGGTTTACTGGTGATGAGTCTACTTTTGGGGGCTGCTTAAATCACATGCCCAGGAAACAGCATATTACAAGTAAGCTAAATATGCAAAACTAATTGAACTGTATATTTTGCCCTGGTTTTGGTGTGTATAAGTCTCATCATGGACATGGTCCCACCTACGTACTGTGATTCATTCTTCTAATCCCGTCACCTGTCCAACTCCATACTTGGAATTAGGGCGAGGAGGGCACTATGAACACCTGGGGATAAATAGTCCAATACTCTTGTACTGTGCTGTAGGTTTGCCCACATCCATCTGTCAAGTCATCCAGGCAGAAAACGTAACCCTTTTTTTGTCCACACTAGACATCCCGTAATTCCGATGCAATCAGTTTTACCAGTCAACTAGACTTATGAATCCTTTCTTAACGAGAGAACCTGGACCTCCTAATGCTCTTTATCAGTGTAAGTGGCTCATTGAAACAAATGTCCCACCTTGATGGTAAACCCAGGTAAAGAGCCCAGAGGTGTACAGCTGTAGTAATTGACTGTGCTCCCTCCTGCTCCCTCTCCCCCTCTCCACCCACCCACCCACCCCACGCCAAAGCTCCCCAAGTCCCAGGGTAAATTCAGTCCAACAAACAGCCATTTTACAGCGGTAGTCATTTACTGCACTCTTTTCTTCCCTCTCCCTCCCCTCTCCCTCTCCCATATAGTAATCCCTCCCTCCAGAGCCCTATCCCCAGCTACAGTAGCCCGGGGTGAAAAACAGTCCAAATATGTCTGCCGTTTTACAGCAGTACACATTTATTGCCCTTCTTGCCGCGGCGAGCCTGCAGTGCCGCCCTGGTTGCCATCTCAAACACCTCCCGCACGCCGTCCTTGGTCTTAGCAGAACACTCCATGTAACCGAACGCTGCGATACGGCCCGCCATGTCCCGCCCCTCTTCTGACTTCACTGGTTCCTATTGGATCAGGAGGAAAAAAAAACAAGAATTTGGTTTAGGGAAATCATTCATGCATATTTACAGGTTTAACAAACTTGCTAATGAAGCTGATCACCATTTGAAATACCAATGACAGTTGGCGAGGGAGCTTTATTTGAGAAACCTGACGAAACGCGATTGTTCCCATATAGCATGCTCTGATTCACCCACAAGAGCCCCATCAGCAGAAAATGGTAATATCTCATTAAAAAAAGGGCCCTTTCTAAATTATAGCAGAGCAAAAGAGAAAATGAACGTACCTGCTTCATCTTGGCCAGCTCTCTGCGCGTGTGATCGTCGTTGCGCAGGTCTTTCTTGTTTCCTACCAGGATAATGGGAACGTTTGGACAGAAGTGTTTGACCTCGGGGGTCCACTTCTCTGGAATGTTTTCTGTGAAGGAACGGATCAATAATAAATTGGTTAGAGATATTCATTTTACTGTCTTTTGAAATGCAGAGAACAATCACGGGTCAGATTCAAACCCATGTCTGCTGTCAGGCCTGAGCCTCTAGGATACTGACTATTGAAGTTAGAACAATTTTGTTTATACGAATACTTAAGATTCACTGTGTCAGAAAAGCACACTGATGTGTCATTTTCAGTGTGTCCTGTACAGTTAGTACAAGAGTGAATTGCATTTGTTATTTTGATGTTATGGCAGCTGCAGCAGTGTTTGATCATTTGCCAAAACCAAAAAAAACAAAACAGTAAAGGAAGTTGTGAATGAAATAGTTTAGACTTCATTTGTCTGTGCAATTAACAATATATTGTGCCGTTATGTTTGACAAGGCAACTTGTTTATGGAATATCGCAATATATCGTGATGTATCAAGAGATACGCAATATATCGTGATATATCGTATCGTGACCAGTGTATCGTGATACATATTGTATCGCGAAGTCCTTGACGATACCCAGCCCTACTGTCTTTGTGTATATGTGTGTGAATGTCTGAGGTAACTTTGTAACATAAAACTAAAATGCAAGGCCCATTACAATAGGCGATGAATATAATAATTGCAACAACAAAAAAACAGAAAGAATTTGTGATGGCGCAGTAATTAACCTATTTTTTTTAAATGAGTCAAAAGTTACTGCCAGCATTTTGATTGGACTAATCTTTACAGAGTCATTTGATTTAAAATGCAAGTCACGGCAAAGGGTAACTGCCTCTAAAGACAGGGAAACACAAAGAAGAGCCTCCGTATCTACAATGAGCATCAAGGGTTTTTAACAAAAGTGTCATGTAAAATGAATTTAAAAGGACAAGCTTTAGTACAATGAACCTCTGTTCACAGTGGGAGTTCAACCTCTGTACTCCCACTGTGACTTCCTTTCATCTTATCCTGTTTCATTTATGGCTGTCACTTTAATTATGTGTAGTTTTTTTATCGCCTCATTTTATGCAAAGCCATTTCCATGTAATCAGGAAAGTGCTGTTCATAACCATTAGGACAGATAAAGCATGTTTTGTTGTTTAACGGTATGAAAAATGATTCTGAATGGTGTCTTGATGTGTTGGTTTTATTGAGCATATGCAAGCAGTTCCTCCAGTACAAGATAACATTAATAGTCACATCAAGATGAACACACAATCTGCAGACCCCAGCAGAACATTGGTCATTAAAACCGGAAAGATGGGGGAGTTCACAGGAAAGAGGGTGACGTGTGTGTGTGTGTGTGTGTGTGTGTGTGTGTGTTTGTTTTACTCACCCAAGCTGTCGGGGCTGTCTATGGAGAAGCACATGAGGATGACGTCAGTGTCTGGATAGGAGAGAGGCCTCAGCCTGTCATAGTCCTCCTGACCCGCTGTGTCCCAAAGAGCCAACTCCACCTGACGCAAGGCATTGTGGGTAGAGAGGGGGGAAAATGGAGCAAATAAGTTAGTAGAGCATGTCCGACCTCATCCACTGAACTTTAATATTGAAGCCATCAAATAAATAAGATAAATAAACAAGGGAACACAGCAGACCTCCGCCTGACCACCAACTATAAAAATGGACAGACGTATTGCCACAAGAAGAATTTGTGCATCATAAATTAATAGCCAAACAGTTTAACATGAAAAGCAAAGACAAATTGATGAATTTCCTCATGCTGGTTAACTGTTTAAGGCTTCGGCAGACAAATTAGTTTTAGATTTTCTTTACAATATTGTCATGTAATTGCAGTTTGAATATGAACAACAATCTGAACTCAAGCAGTACATCTCAATTTAACAACTTCCCATCATCAAACAGAAGAGCTGGCGTAGGACAGTTTGTCAGGGCCAGGATATTAACCTCATTTTTAAATTCATTGAATAAATAAATAGAGATGCAGCAATGAATGAGTGTAACAATTCTATTTCCAGCCAACAATTAGCTCCAAAAAGGGAGTTTTAGTGTCAAAGAAATCAGCAACAAAAAAGCCTTCACAGTGCTGTTTGTTCATTTCTAATTGACTCAAGCACAGAGCTCTTAAGCCCTGGCAGTACTAACTGTGACAGTGACACATAATAACCTCCCTGAGCAGACCCTAAAGCTAAACAGAGAAAATAAACCAGATCAAGGCGTTTAGAACATTGAGGCACGAGTACTGCTCAGCTGCACAGAGGGGCAGTAATCAAACCAGCCAATAAAGACTCAATGTCCCAGAATCCCATTAACCTCAGAATGAGATGCTGAGGGGTTTATGGCTGATGAGTTGGCCTGGTTCCTGCAGTTATCCAACGACGCACATTCAGTTCATCATAAACGTTAATGTCACAAAGAATCCAACTTAAAGTAAAAATATATCCCTCAATTTTTTTTTAAGTATAAAGTATTAACACAATCCCAGGCCTATCATTAGATGATTTCCGGGATATTAAAAGGTTTAACAGTATCAGGCATGGACACTAGCTACATGTGTGTGGGCATTGCTATAAAATCAAAGAAATAACTAGACACGCACAACTAAAGGGGTGCGTCTAGTTCAGTTTGGCACAGGTCGGCAGAGCACAGTAACCCTCGATCCGTCTTGCGTTTCCACTGCGGACAGCACCCTTACTCGGTGGTCCAGGTTTATGCTGCGGTCAGAGTTATACAGTCTATGGGTCAGAGCTGCTATAGTCACATCATAGCAGCGGGACACAGTGTAGCCCGCTGACTAACTTCATGGAAAGGAAAAAATGCCACACAAAGTAAGAGCTGCACACTGACATGTCTCTACAGTGTGTAGCTCCACCCTTTTGCGATGGCTTGGTACCCCAATGAAACGATGACAAAGACAGATGCAAGCTCGGCTTGCTTACTTTGGTACCCTTTCCAGCTTTTGATGGCGGAAATGCAAAAAAAAAAACGCCATCACGAACCGTTTATTTCCTTTAATACATTTTTTTTTCTTGGAGCTGAACAAAGAAAAGTGTAGAAGTGTGACACAGAATGACTGCAGTGATCTCACCTGTTTAGCATCCACTTCTATGTCAGCGACGTAGTTCTCAAAGACTGTGGGCACGTAGACCTCGGGGAACTGGTCCTTGCTGAAGACAATCAGAAGGCAGGTTTTCCCACACGCTCCATCTCCAACGATCACCAGCTTCTTACGGATGGCTGCCATCCCTGGAGGAGAGAGGTACGTATGGGTTATTATCAAGGAGCCACAGGGAATACATGACATTCAATCAAGTCGCATGTGCAACCGGCAGGGCATTTAATTAACCAAAGACATCCACATTCAAGGTCGTTGAAACGCACAAAAAACCAGCCCATGTATCATTTTTGTGTTGTGTTTTCACGGAACTGTAGAACAGCCCTCAGCATTGAAGGTGGAGTCAGTGATTCTGTAGAATGTTTGTTGTCAAAATCACTTTCCTCAAAATCAGTAAATATAGCCTCATGGTCCACTACCTGTACTGTGTGCGTACTGAAAAAAAAGAAAAAAAAAGAAAATGGCATTGAATTGATACACAGCCTAGGCTCTGTAATGAGGGATGTTGCTAGCTCCAGTAAGCCCCCTTTGTAACATTTCCATTTACTGAGCCTAGGCTGTGTATTAACACTGTTTTTTCAGCGCACACACATTATGAACAGATAGCGGATGGAGAGGAGACATTCAGTGATTTTGACAGCAAGCGTTCTCCAGAATCACTGACTGCACCTTCTAGACAAAAGAAACCATGAAAGAAATGTGTGACATTTGTGGAATGAAAGCAATGCAGTGTGGCATGGTTAAGGGTTGTCCTGGGTCATCCGTTACATTTGATGATCAATTGTCTGATTAATATTTACAATAATTATTATCCATGATTGCCAACATCGGGATAAAGGGTGGGATGAGTGTTTTGGGGAGAAGGCCGCACCCTTACACAACACACACATGTCAACATACAGATGTCAATGCACAGCCCAGCAAGATGTAAGCTACCAGGAAGTAACATTAAGCACAGGTTCCAGTAACTCGTGGCAGTAAAATACCCAACAGACATGTTGGTGTGAATGTGTGAGAACAAGCTTGCCTCACTGAGTTAGGGGAAGTTGGGGCAAGCAAATGTCATCTAGTCTTGTGTCATTGGCTGAGAGAGCAGCTTGGATCACTCCATATTGAGAAATAACATTCTACAAAAAAGACACAGACTAGGTCTAAGTGTTGTGGTTTTTCTTTAGAACCAACATCCATTAGAATGATTCAATTCTAGCCAGTGTATACATTAATGAATATTACCTGGATTGCAGTCACAATTTACCAACAACAGAGTGTGATCAAATCATAAAACAGGAAAGGAGCTATTTCCCGTTATACATGAACAGGAAGTGTGTCCAAAAGGCTTTAGTTGTTGGGTGGAGAAAGAGTCCCCATTACTTTTGTTTCACCAAGTTCACATCAAACACTCCTCTTCTGTCATGGTGGCACTGCTGCAAAGACACAACTTTCACAGCAGCAGCACAGTCCATGCACTGTGTTCTCACTAACTGATCAAGGACCACAGGACTTCACAGAGAGAAGACCATAAATCATGTGGACAGGTCGTTTCCTCTGGATGGAGAAGATACAGCATTGTGCAGTGTCAATCACTTCCTCTACTCTACCATCTCCATCACAGCGAGTCAGCAGGAGACATGGTGGAGAGTAAACTCCACAACAACTCTCCTGTTTATCCTCCAACCACCCACTGAGATCAACTATATTTTTAAAGCATTAAAATGGCGCCACTGCGGTCCTTCTGAGAAGTTTAATTCTCCATTTATATTTTGCCTATTTGAACTGGAGGGTTATTCTGGGGGTCAGTTTCAATGGACTATGGCATCATTTGATATTGCTGTATACAAGATGGCCCTGGAGCAGAAAGGCTGCCCTCCTCTGGACTTTTTTCTTTTTTGTGCATCTTTGTCAATAAAACCGTTTTTATGCGACTGTCATGTAAATTGAGTGGTGCATGCCTTTACTCCAGCTATTAGGTTCATATTCAGTACTATTCTGGTGCTGTCTCTCAGCCTCTTTATAAACCAAAGTAACAGGTTCCAACATAAGACGCCTGCTGTGTCCCATTGGAGACATTAGTTTCATTCCGTGTTTAAGTGTGACAAGTCTGATTAAAACACCCACTAAAGTACTTTAGCCCGGAGTCTCGCCTGCTGACCCTGATATGCACTAAAGCACTTTGGGGTGCTTCAAGCATCCTATCAATGGTAGATGAACACTAAGTAGGACAGCAGTGTCAAAACAGATTAGAGCATTCCCTCCTTGACTTGACAAAAAACCATACAACCAATAATTGGGTTGGCTGTAGCCTGGAGGTGTGTTTGTGGTCAATGCTTGAAACATTTGACCAGTGGGTAAAATGAGTAAATAACAATGTGCCCTCCTTTCCACGAAATGCTACTTATGTGCCTACAAGCAATTCATTAAAGCCACTAACTGTTCCTTTAAAGCAGCAGGAATCTTGAGGCTGATCATTCAAAGCAGTTTCTAGGTATTAATGTCAGTGTCAGACTGCACATTTCCAAGTATGTAAACATCTTCCATGCAAAAAAAAAAAGATGCAGGAAAACACTTAACAGGGAGTGATCAAGACTAAACAGAACAACAGGGGCAACACAGGAAAACGTCCATTAGCAGCGCAGACTGTTGTGTCTGAACTGTGAACTGCCTGAACTCTCAAAAGAGTGAGGTGACATACATACTACAGTGGCCATGATTAGCTAAGTGTTCAACATTCAGTAGGTCCATCATTTTGACTAGACCAGGATAAATGTGCACTGAATAATTGCTCTTGAAAAACAAACAGATAACTACATGACTTTGTATCAAGGCAATGTGAAACCCGTGTGCTCGTATATAAATGTCACCCCCTTCCATCAATGCAAAAACAAGATTTTTAAGTCTCTGGAAATTGGTTGTCTTCAGTTTTTCATGTATGGGATTATGAAATCTGGGTGGAATTCAGTTATCTCCTTCCTTTCCTAAAATCCAGATGTGGAGTGCTGGAGGAGATGTACCAGCAACTTTGCTGAATAAGCCAGGCAATGGTTTAAACAAAGCAAGGTTTGATAGGGCTAATCCCAAACCTTTGGGATGGTTGTGTATCTTTAAACTGTAATCCCATCAAACTAAACAGCCTATTGACAATACCCACCTATGTGTTCACACAACCAACCATCAAAAAAACTATTATGTGGTGTTTTTTAGCTGATCTATATTCAGGTGTTGTTAAATGTATCACTAAAATGCTTATGATGATTCATCGGCCTGTTCCTTAGAAGAACCTCACACGGACAACAGTTGCATCTAAAAACCTGTGTATGGTTAGCCAGGAAACACCCACTCGTTCTACAGCGTGGAAAATCAGCCAGAGGTTAATGATGTGTGACTGACTGCCGGCTGATGAATATTTCAGCTTCTGACAGAGACCCTTGGCCGCTTCCTTTCTTCCGACACCTGACATGCATTTCTGTGGGTGGGGCAGTTTTTGAACTAATCCATTCATTTCAAAAGGAACAGAAAATAATATATTTTTACCACTCCCTGTGTGTGTGTCTCTCTCCGTCCCCACCAAGTGCAGCACACACATTATGGAAATACTGCATTGAAAATATATGTCCCTTGCGGAGGTTTGTTTGTTGGTCTGTGTTCCCTAATGAGGCTGTCAGCTGGCCTAATCAACAAATTTAAGATGACATCTGTAACATGTGCGTCCTCAAGAGATATTTAATTCAAAACGTCAACAGGATTAATCAATGAACTGAATCTTTTGACCTTCAGAGGAACTGGCACCAGGTTCATTCAAACCACCCATGTCATTATAAATGCCAACTTTAACGTCTCAATACAATAAACAGATGGTTAATAAGCAATATTGTTTCATATTGAATACAGTTACAAGTCTCATTCATCATTATAGTCAAGTTGTGAGGAAGTAAACCTGGAGGTCACTGAATCGATTGTTTATGGTTTAATTATATCGACAAAAGGTTGAAAACGTTTGACTTTTTCAACTGCACTGTGTCGTTGAATGAATACATGAACTAGCAATTAAATGAAATTGGACATCATCCAGTAACCGCCACCTGCGCCAGTGGAGGAGAGAGTATGATTTTAGTTAATAGCTTCAAGGGTGACAGAGTGCAAAACCTGCCTCACCCTCCTTCACTGCCTAAGGTGCTGCAAAGAGAGCTACATCATCTTCTCAATGCTATTTGAGGATTTATTCTGCATTGGCAAGCTTTAAGATTATTTTACACAAGACTTCACCGAGCCTCGATTCCAAAAAAAATTACATTTTAGATGTCTTACATGAAAGTGCTCACAAAGAGCCCGTATTCAGATTCAAATGTGGATTTAATATTTTGACACTGACTGTTTTTCACTTTTTTATAAAGACTTAATGTTTGTCAGGGAGAAATTAAAAAGAAATAAATCTGCTCAGCTCAAGACCATATTACATGTCTAGCTTTGTTTTACTATGAGAGAATAATTATGTGTCAGTATCCCCACCCAGACTTGGTGAAATATTTTACACTTGATATGGCCGGTTAGAAAGAAATGACTCGTTCTTCCTGTCCTCTTTTAGCCACCAACCAAGGCACAGAAAAAGTTGTTGTCTTGCCCGTGAGAGCCCCCAGTGTTTGGTCAAACATTGTTTTTAAAAGCAGCGAGCCACTGGGTGGGTCACAGCAGAAAGATGGCGTCATCACAGAGGCAACAGATGGCTAGTGTGTCCGCAGTGGAAGAATGGGTGGGTGGCCCCGATCCAAACGAAACACCGAGCGAGAACCCACGCATATTTCACATACGACTTCTCTAAAGCGAAGACAGCTCGAGAAAAAAAAATCATATCGGAAAAGCGTAAAACTTAAAACCCCCCCTACAAGTTGAGAATGTGTGCATTGTGGTCACTCACTCATATTTCTAAAGAAAAACTACAAAGCAACATACGAATATTGTGTGCACATGTACTGTAGCTGAACCTTATAATTTTCACATGTTAGTGGAAAATGTAGCCTACATCTATCAATGAACTACCCTGGTCCGTTTGGAAGCAGCCTGGTCAGCCGAGGCAGGTCGAGCAAAAAAAAGCCTCATTGTTTGTCTCCGGCTGTGTCGCTAATCTAGGCCAGTATCTGCGGTTCAGTTAAAATGCAAAACTTGGAGTTTTCGCAGTTTAATGGTCAGCTTTCTGTAAACTCTGCCCAAAGTGTTTCGTTCAAATGACTTATTACAAGCTAGACAACACCCGTTTTCTCCACAGCACAACTGTGTGTGGCAACTGCGGAAGCGGCGTTGAAATTGAGGTCGGTTAGTAGGCTACAGGGAGGAAAAGCTAATTTAGCTACGGTAAGCTAACCTCGCTAGCTTTTGGTACCACGGTCTTTTTAAAAGCTCCGGACAACTTTTTAAATAAACCTGTCTTCTTTTAAAGCGAACAACACGAAAGAAGTAGCCATATATCATGGCCCGGTGTTTCAGAAAGTTGTTTACCTGCAGTTTATGTGGCTTGCAGTCGGAATTTTCAGTGTTTCCCGGAGCAGAGTTGCTTTGCCGACAAAGTCAAATAGCTCTCGCTGCTGCTGCTTCCTCTCCGTCTCAATCTGATACAATGAATTACTTCACGGGAGCGCGCCGCCAGCGCATGTAGTTTTTAGTTAGGGGGAGGGGTGACGGGAACGAGCAATAGAGCCACACCTGCGCGGGCACGACGTGCATGAGCAGAGTTTATGTATTGACTGCATGGAAATCTATAACGTAACGTTACTGCAATTACGTCGTGCTATAAACACTGTCTATTTTCAGGCGTGACATTTTCATAACTGCCAGAGAGTTGACGTGTTGTTAGGATTCTGTTTTTAACATTGGCCTACCAAGACACACATTTGTAATGCTGGGTTTATCATTACACTATAGGCTACAGGTAGGCTAATCTAAATGAATGTTTTTGAAACCAAGAAATACAGTCCAAAAATGTATCAGAGTAGAATATAACCTCTTTTCTCAAAGCTTACCACTGTCGTTTTATAGGATAAAAATTGCACATTTGTTCAATCTTAATTATAGGCCTATGCCAATCTTTAAATGGGCTCAACCCGATCGCCCAGTGTAAATTGCACGCTGGGGTTATGTCTCCATGGTCGTATAGATAGCTTTGAGCCAATTGCATTATTCCCTTAATCTTACTCCTATAATAGGAGCCGTGTCGGTAAGACTTGCAACACTTACGCAGTGCGCATGTGCGCAGGGGAGGGGGAGGCGCAGGGGAGGGGGAGAGGGAGGGGGGAAACGTCGGGGGGGGGGGGGAAACGGGGGAGGGGTGAACGGCCCAGCGACCGGCGAAACCCGCTACCTGCCGGCTTCCGGCGCCGGCGAAACCCGCTACCTGCCGGCTTCCCTCACCTGCTGCAGTTCAGAAGGCTGCACTCTCGGCGAGACCCGCTACAAGCAAGATAACGGCCCAGCCGCTCTCCTGCCGGCTCCCTCACCTGCTGCTCAATATAACGGCCCAGCCGCTGCACTCTCTCAGGTAAGAGCAAACTTTGTAAGAGCTGGCTATAGGCTACACTTTGCTGCTAAACTTTTGTAGTCGCGCGTTTTATGACCCCTCCCCCACACTCCCCGCTCCCCAGAACTGTCGGAAAGTCTGCCGCTGTATAGCCTACGCTGCTGCCGCTCAGAAGAAGTTGCAATAAGAGCTGCCTATAGGCTACACTTTGCTGCTAAACTTTTTATTTATTTTGAACTTTTTATTTATTTTAAACTTACTCTCCTCGGCTCGGATATATTTGTTCAATCCTGTTGTAGTCGCGCGTTACATGCCCTCCTCCCCCACACTCCCCGTTCCCAATAACTGTTTCATTTTTTAAAGTCACACTCTCCCGCTGCCCAATAATGTTTAATTTTTTAAAGTCAGTGATTTGTATTTCTTCTATGTTTTGACCGGCGAAACCCGCTACCTGCCGGCTTCCGGCGCCGGCGAAACCCGCTACCTGCCGGCTTCCCTCACCTGCTGCAGTTCAGAAGGCTGCACTCTCGGCGAGACCCGCTACAAGCAAGATAACGGCCCAGCCGCTCTCCTGCCGGCTCCCTCACCTGCTGCTCAATATAACGGCCCAGCCGCTGCACTCTCTCAGGTAAGAGCAAACTTTGTAAGAGCTGGCTATAGGCTACACTTTGCTGCTAAACTTTTGTAGTCGCGCGTTTTATGACCCCTCCCCCACACTCCCCGCTCCCCAGAACTGTCGGAAAGTCTGCCGCTGTATAGCCTACGCTGCTGCCGCTCAGAAGAAGTTGCAATAAGAGCTGCCTATAGGCTACACTTTGCTGCTAAACTTTTTATTTATTTTGAACTTTTTATTTATTTTAAACTTACTCTCCTCGGCTCGGATATATTTGTTCAATCCTGTTGTAGTCGCGCGTTACATGCCCTCCTCCCCCACACTCCCCGTTCCCAATAACTGTTTCATTTTTTAAAGTCACACTCTCCCGCTGCCCAATAATGTTTAATTTTTTAAAGTCAGTGATTTGTATTTCTTCTATGTTTTAAATGACTCTCCTCCTACAGCGTCGGTCATTTGTAGCCTTACTTCTGTCTCACTCCTGGCCTACAGCTATACTGTTTTGAAGCCCCCCCACCTCCCCTCCCCCTTCTCCGTCTCCAACACACAAGCCGTGCTTTAATTCACTACAGTTATGTTGCTGCCTTATTAGCTGTTGTGACAGTTAACCTACCATTTCTTGCTTTGCCCATTGTTGCTATTTATTTACATTTTGCTTCTGTAAATGCACACTGTATCAGTTTCAGAAGCAGCTGTCTGTTATAATTATTTTCGTTCTGTACAAGTGACATCTATTTTGCTGGGAGTTTTTCCTCAGATGAGCTAAGGGTCAGGGGGGTGTCTGTCATATTGTTGTTTACGGACTGTGATTCCTGCTGAGGCAAATGGCTGATATGGCTATAGTAAGAAAAACTGCTTTCATTTGACTTTTCAACTAATCCACAGTTGTTGCCACATTTTCCTACAGTGGCTGCTGCCCAATACTGCCCCCCCCCCCCCACACCCATTTGCTGCTTCCCACAGTAGTATTTAGGAGGTAAGTCTGCATGTGTTTTTAAACAGGGTTAAATGTTTAATAATATAATAATACATTTATATATATATATATAGTGCTCTTCTCTCCCTCAGAGCGCTTAAACTTAATGAGGCCTGTGCTCTGAATAAATGTAGACAGTGCCTACATCACATCTCTGATACTCTGTGAATATCTCATACATATGTCATAAGGCCTTCCTACAGAAAGGCACAGAAAATCCCTGTAATTTGGGTGCATCCACCAATTACATTTTGGCTCACTATTTACATTACAAAGCAAGCAAAAGATTATTCCCCTAATACTGTACTGCTTTCCTTACATTGAAATCAGGTATGGATTAAACAAGTGCTGTATGCATTAAAAGCACTTTTCAATATAGCTTTTCCTGAAATTCTCTGCTGAAAGTTGTCATACACAAATGCCAAATGTCGCACATATTTGAACTGAGGCCTCACTAAATACTGTGACAAAATATCAGATTACTGTCTTAATGAAAACAATTAACAATTCACCAGCACAGATGGATAGTAAACAGTTTAAAATGTAATGTTTGTGCACACTGTAAAAGATAGCTTACATTCCTAAACATTGAAAGTTACATGTGTCAACCATGAAACAGAATAAAATTTTTTTTGTTTTCGACCAGAAGAATGACCTAAAACCAATGTGTTTTTCTGTATGCACACTATGAGCCATGCCTTTTAATACATACTACACTTAACATTGTACATTACCCCTTTAATCCATACATTCATTTGGTTTATAATGTAATAAATCAATTACACTATTAGAAAAACATATTTTGCTTACTTCATAATGTAATAGGTGAACCACAATGTAATACGTTGGAACATTATGTGCAAAATGATATTACATTATCCACTTAGCAATTTGTTACAATATGTCGTTATGGGTCGTTGATACCTTCCCACCATACCATAACATTGCTTTGCTTTGCCTAAATTGTGTCTAAACAGTGACGCTCCTTCTCACACACCATCTCTTTCTTTCTAATTCTAATTACTACACAGCTCATTGCTGTCCCCAGCCACTAACATCAATGCTGCAGAACACACAACCACACTTGGAGCTGATCTTCTTATCAACTGCCGCCCTGACACTAACATGGTAAATATTATTTGAGGTTATTTAATGTTTTCCCCTTTCATTAACAATATTGCAAAGTGTAACAGACATTGAACATGTTTAATTATCATTATCACAAAAGAACATGCTCCCATCACAAATCAAAGTAATAATAACCGCAAAAATGTGTTATGCATGGGACAAGAACCCATCACCTGCTAGGAGCTGCCAAAAATGTGGAAGGCCCTTAAAGGGACACAAGCTGCCAAGAGGAAACAGTTGCACCCTTGAGCCAGATCCACACCTTCTACAAAAAAAAAGAAGCCACTCCAGGACATCTACTGAACCCGCCTCACCCACAGAGCAACCATCATTGTGGGAGACCCCGGTCAGCCCTCACACAGCCTCTTCAGCCTCCTGCCATCGAGAAGAAGGTACCAGAGCCTCTGGGCCAACTCCACCATGGTAAACAGCTCTTTCCACCATGCTGTCAGGAAGCTCAACTCTCTCCCTTCGCTCCCATCTGCCCCCAGGAACTCTGGACTTTGGACCCATTTACACTCTGCATATTGAAATTACCTTTTATTGTACACTTTAAATTTCATATTGCACATATTGTAAATAATGTTCCCCATTTTAATGTATTTAATTAATTTGTACCATTTTGTTCTGTCTTACCTTTTGCACTACTTAGACTTTATTTATTGTATATATTACTTATTTCATCATACCTTATTTTATCCTTTTGTACTCATTGTCACATTTGAACTTGCACAACATGCGCCTCTAGACTCCTGAAGCATTTATATTCATGTGCTGTAAAATAACTGAACTGTAACTACAGCCTCACAGCTAAGTGATACTACCCTGTGAATATAGTGCAATACAATGTTACCAGTTCACTTATGTGTGGTTGGGTCAACTTAATTATTTTGTGCTTTAATCTCACACTTCATTTTTCCGGTACACTGAGAGGAGTTGCTATAGATTCCGTTATACGTATTTGCGAAGACAATACATGGAAACTGAATCAAACTCCCGATCCACTAGGGGTTGAGCGCGCGCAACGCGCGCGCGAAAGCTCTAGTTAGAGTTAATTGAGCCCATGAAAGCTTTGCCAACAGAGAAGCTGGAACTTTTGTTTCGTTGTGACCTCCTCCTGTGTGTTGAGCCAGTACTTTACTGTCTATACATAGCCTACTGCACCACCTGGCGGCCAACACATTTAGTGCAAATCGTTTCAAATAATAGAAAAAAGGACACTTTGTAAGGGGGGGTAAGGTAGGCTAATAATATAAAATGCTGCTGGTACTGTTATTGAGTGGTCCAAACAGTAGGCTTATTGACAGAATGGTTTGCTTATGCTCATATTCCATGATCTTCCCCAGCAGATGGAGTTTAAGCGGGTGTAACAGATCATTGAATGCTTAAATTTCAAAGCACCTAATTTATTTCATCTACAGGTTGGATAAGAATTTGAGATTAAAAGTTAATACTTGGCCAAATAAATAGTCTATGTAATTGAGTAACTTTTCTATGTACCGATAGTATGCTATTTTACTGAATAAATAATACTTATAATTGGAATAAACGGTTAGCTCTTATGGTCCAGTCAGGATTATAATAAAGTTTGATTTAAATATACAGTGTTTGTCTTCTCATAAAAAAAAATGTTCACCACTCATTTATGACAGTACCAGTGAAGTGCAGAGGAATTGGTCTGTCCGTGGCCAGTGCGTATGTGTCATATGTTGAAAACCTTAACCATCTTCTCAGACAATAATGAGACACGACTTTGTAATGAAGTCAGAGTAGTCCCCCTCAGTATATTCTTGCCTATAGTTGTTCTCAACATAAAGATCAACTTTGACGTTGGTAAGATATAGTACACTTTCCATCACTCATTTGTATTTTGTGTCATTTTTGTAAATACCAGCGAAATGTGAGTAAAAATATTGAGTTAATTATCAAATTTAAAAAGCCCTATATATATTGTGTCTCTTTCGAATAACTTGAAAAAGTATTCAGGATCCATTAAGACTCCTATAGATAAGTTGATAAGGATCAAACCACTTAGCCAAATCCTTTAAACGACATGTACACAACAGGACACCAATGATCATAACAGTAACATAAAGAAAGCAAAACATTTATTTTGATTTCATTCAACCGCCTTTTATTTCATATACAGATAAAGAAATATATCTGAAAACTAAAATAGAAAGGTCTGTGCAACAGCCACATACAGGGGGGGGAGAGAGGAGAGAGATGCTCATTAGGATCAACAATATCTGTTGGTGCAAAAATAGAGACAGATATGGAAAATGAAAGAAGTGAAAATTATAAATAAGAAAAGATAAATGTTGTGAATGACTGACCACCTTTGCCAACAGAGCAGTCTCATCTGTAATCTGTCACTCATTTTAGGGCAGCTGTTTTTTTTTTGTGTGTCATGCTAATGGAGTCCCAATACTAAATTATAATGGAAGGGAATGGGTCGGAAAGCCAGTGCAGAAGTGTTTCTCAAAAAGAAGGTAGAGACAGAGGCACCATTGCACTCTTATAATTGCTAGTAACCAATTTGTACCTGCTTGCGATCGGTACCTCATTAATGTAATTGCTCTGTTAAAACCGAGCAGTTTAAAACCATACTGCCAGCATACATGTGTATGATGTAGCCGCATTGCCTTGATAGTAATTTAGTGCCAGTGTGTTCATTGACTTAAAAGGGTTTGGCCAGTAGGTGACAAACCCAGCAGTGACATCATTCCTCAGCCTCACATGTGGCTTTTCTAGTTTGTGAACACCAACTGCAAACAGGCATTAACCACCAATACACAGCATGTGACTGGCATTCCTTTCTTCTCTTTTGTGGATGTTCACAGCCGGAAAACAAATTGGGTAAACTGAGAATTTAAAAAAATAAATCTACAAAGCAGAAAGGGAACAGGGATGGAGAGTGAGACTGGTCAGGCTCAATCTGAAAACCCCCCGACTGCCAAATTACAATTCTTCCTACGCACTTGCACTCTTTAAATCACACTTGTTATTTTCAGACGTCCACATTAGAATGAGTTATGTTGCCGATTTGTGTCGATGCAAGCCGAGATGTGCCAGCAGCGAAACTTAAAAAAAGAAATGTCATGCTATTTTCAGAGTCACTTCCATGTAAAAGGGAACGAGAAAGACAAAATACAGGACAGCTATGAGCAGCAGTTACTGTGTGCACAGGCTTGTTTAGACACCCTTTTCCTCCATTGCTACTGTAAATCAGTCTGTCAATTGCAGGAGGCGGTTTGAGATTTCAGATATTTGACTGTAGCTTAACCTTTTCCAGTGTGAAGCTGGATTTGACTCCTTCTCCCACCCCGGTGTCCATTCGTCCATGTGAAAACACTATCACTCATTCAAATGTATTCAAAGAATGTCGCCATTCTTTCAACGTAAACATCTTCCAGCCAAAAACAAGAGCAAAGTGAATGAGCAGAAGGAAAAGAGGGGAAACACAGGACAGCACACGCAGAAATGAATCCCGTCTAAATATGGCTTATCACTTCTACACTTTCATCAGGTGAAAAGGAACCACATTTCTTTCCATTTCACACACGTGAATAAAACTTTTACACATAGCATTTCTTTCTGATTTCAAATCACAGGGTCATGTAGAAGAGATTCTTCTTACTGAAACAAGGCAATAATAAAAGGTAATAAATGACCAGCTATTTATTTAATATTTGTTAACATCTGATTCGATGATTTGGGCTCTGCTTTTGATAAAACCAAACCAAATGGTTTTTGGGAAGTAAAAATACCATTGGTTACATTGCTTATATAAAGGAACCAATAAGTTCACAGGAAGACTTCTGATGGCTGAAGTCCTGTGCTGCTGTCTTGTCTTTGTTAAATACTGTATGTGCAGCACAAGTGCGTGGCCCACTTGAACTATTTAGGAATATTTCCAAAATATAAATAATCAGATTGTCATTCCTGGTTTCACAACTTTTGAAATTATTTATTGGCTGCAACGGATGTTGATCAACAAGGACAAGTGGGAGATGGATGATTTGATTATTACTGTAATAGACTGCAACACCTGCAGTGATAACCGTCAACAAAATGAATGAATGGGTGACCTCTTGGTCTGCATAGAATTTATGAAGCATTAAATATGAAACAATTGAGCGGCCCATCAACCTCACTAGAACATAATTCACTGCTGGTCGCTGCTTGGCAATTGGGATTTTAGAATAGATTTTGAGTGAAAGAACCTTGACCTGGCTTTCTATGGAGGCCTTACCCTCACAAGTCAGGTTCTGACATACAACACATCAGAGCACGTGTATGCATAACCCGACATGCTTTTCTCTAACCTTCTCCTGCACTTCTGTGTTTTGTAACGCTGCCAAATGACAAAGACGGCCCTGACAGACAGTGAGTGACCCCTTCTCTGCAGCATACGTGCCCAGATCATTGAATAGCTGTTGCTGATTCTTCTATCACTTTGCATCTAAGAAGGAGGGAGAAGGAAATGGTACAGGGTGATGCTAACGGAGTAGGCAACGAGACTAAGCTTAAAAATAAAAAGAACTCGTGAAACAAAAATCATAAATCGTCATCCACATGTGTGTGGTGAATCAAACACAGTGCACGGAAACAAAGGTTGGTGTTTTTTTTTTGGGGGGGGGGGGGATTTTGTTCAGTGATGAATGGACCCAAGAGGAAAAGAATGATAGAATTGATCTCCATTTAACAACAAAGGAGGAAGAAAAGAAAAATCTAAATCTCCGAGAGACCAAAACCTGCTCTGGGAAAATTCCAAATTCCTGGCACCAATTCCAAAATGGCGGAAGTGTTGTATCATAGTTCATGAGCAGGACAGACCTGCTGCAGTAGCTTCTCTCCTCTGGTTCAGGGGGTTGTTGCTGCGTGCGTGCTTTAGACACCACACTTGGGTTACAATGTTTATAACCAGGGAACCGACAGCTAACGTCACTTAAGCCATTTTTCAGAGCTTGTCGAACCGGTACGCGTAGTCTGCCTTTTTCCACCAAGATTCGAGAGCCCATCCCGAGTCTCCGCTTTCTCATGGCACAAAGCAATTGTGGGCTGCTTCCGAAAAAGACTTCCACCAAAAAAAAAAAAAAAAAAGGAACATTTTACACCCATTTAGTTATTTATTTAGAAAGCAAGACAAAGAGACACATGAAGCATTGGAACAGAGCTCTTTGTAAGTTACGGCGAGTCCGGACACGGTAGAATGTCTGTCTCGTATTGAGGGGGAAGTGAGAGAAAAAAAAAAACTGAGTAGTGTCCAGTTTGCTCGACTACACTGACGTTTACAACCGACACGTCTGAGGTGAACGCACTGTACAGTTATCACCCTTTCCTTAGGGCTTCACTATGACATCGACAGAGTGTTTGTGAGGGCACGGTCGTCCATGTGTACAAACTGGTCCAAGATATTGTGTGTGTGTGTGTGTGTGTTGGCGTGTGCGATATCGAGTGTGTGTTGGCCTAATCACTGTCACTGAATATATCCCCTCTACTAGTCAGGGACACTGAAAAAAACACTAGTACAGTATTACCTGGGCCAGTGTCCACCTGAACAGACAAAGTGTGTTATCTGTACACAACTCTGTGTTGTATTTGTTACGATCTAGAAGGTGCGTCTTCAAAGCTGATGATGCTGGACTCTGGGTGTGGGCTGAGGCTGCTGTGGCGCTCTGGGTCATTGAGGGGGAGGAGCCAGCCGCTGCTGCTGCTCTCTGATTGGAGGAGAGGGAGGAAGGAGAGGAGGAGGAGGGGAGCAGAGGCTGGGTGTCCGTCCTGACCTCGTCATCCTCGTCATCTTCCTCGTCCTCCATGCTGGGCCAGGCCGACTGGTCCTCCACACGCTGCAGGCGCTCGTTCAGAGCCTTCAGGGCGATTTGTCTGGAAGGGAAGAGAGAGATGTGAGTGAGTGAGAGAGATGTGAGTGAGAGAGAGAGAGAGAGATGCCTCTTTCGTCTGTTATACTGTACAACAAACAAAGTCCCTAGATGCAAATGTTCAGGGCCATGGGAGCAGTTTTGGAGGCTCAGTGCTTTGGTCAAGGACACCAGGCCAAGATGATGGGCACTAAAGACTGTAGTACAAGCCCCAGATAAAATGTTTCAGGTACTGTAATGGTGCTTCTTCATTGCATAGTACCTACTCTACCTGTACTGTACTATACTCACTTTTGGTATCAGGTACTTTGCTGCATGTGGTTTTCCATTGCATGAGAGTACCCATGATAGAACCGCCTTTGTGTAGCTGGCCATCATAGTGACGTTACCCGCTAGCGTCAATGTGTTGCTACTCAGTCTTCATTAGGTCGATCATTTGCACCATTTGTTTAAGGGTGAAATACTGTTTTCTCATATACCACCCTGAGAAATGTGCCATGTCATAACAGGCTGCTTATTACAGTATTTTTTTTCCAACATGTAACATTAACCACTATGCTTCTGTACATCTCCTACATGCTGTCTAGTCCAAGAGTTGCTGGTAGACTCTTGACCCCAAGATGAATTGTGATTCCCTGATTTGTTAAGTGTCCTCCATATGGAGAACAAACTGGTACAAGTAAGAATTTACAATGAACGTATCAAATGAGTTAGTTGATTAAAGAGAATCCAGGCCAATCACAACGCATTTTGCTGCCACTGTCCTCTATTACTGGCAATCAAGAAGAATAGCAGATGTACCAAACTGAAAATGGCACATTTGGAATGAAATTCATCATTTGTTGATTACAATCTCCCCACTTATCCTGGACAAGCACCAATTCATTTTTTACATCATCACCATAATGTTAATTTCCTGCTCAGCCGACGTCAGATCAGCCAGCTCATCAAAGCTTTTACAGAGGCCTTATCTTCAATCACATAAAAGGCAATATTAACTGTGTGTCATACTGGGAGAAGGAAACACTGCCCACACCATGAGTGACGGATGCAGACAGACTTAACATCAACCAGTTACTGAGTAAAAATGTTGCAATGATGACACGTGTTTGGTGTCACAAAATGTTTTCACAAGCAAGTTTCAAGTTGGGGAACTACAATGGATGGAGGTAGGAAAATGTTTATATTCAAACTATAATGGGGGCAACTTTTTTTCTTTAAAACACTCTAAACACTGAGATAGGAAAAAGAGAGAATCAAATTACCCCTCAACAATTACAGGAGGGTGGGTGGGTGTGCGAGAGAAAGGGAGAGAGAGAGAGAAAGAAGAAGAGAGAGAGAGAGAGAAAGCACTGACATCTATATGTAACCGAATCTGTTTGACAGCTTGAAAGTGTGTCTGGTAGACAATAGAGCAGGTGGAAAATGACCTGAGACAGCTTGAGAGTAGGTGTTAGTGAGTGGGTGTAAAGGCTGCTGTCTGGTAGGGCTAGAGCATGATCTGTTTGATGACTGCGTGTGAAAAGGAGCACAGAGGCTCAGCAAACCTTCCCTGAGTAAACAGAACCAAACACAACACTGTTTCTGTGTCTGGTCTCTATGAGCACTGCATGTATTTGACTAAATGGGTGTGTGTGTGTGTTTTAATTCCCTGTTCTGATGCTAGCTACTGTGCTTGCATTCTGGGCTAACCTATTAAGGTTTCAGTATTTTGTATTAGAGTCCAATTTTTAAAAATGAACAAATATTATTTGCTATTTTTTCTATTTCTGAATATTCTTGTAATGGTAGAACATAATGAAAACCTTCTGAAACAGCATTCAGACCATTGGGGCAGAGTAAAACTCGGATTACCACTCTCCCCTTAATGGAACCACCATAATAAAAACACCCATAACAGCTTTATCTCTGCACCATTTTATGGCAGTGAGACCAAGCCCAGGAATGTAATGGCACATATACTCTGGGTCATTAATGTTGCAATAAAGTGAGCAATCAATTTACAAACGACACTGAACCATTCAATGGTAAAACTTAACGTCAGGTCAGGGAGGAACATACACCACACACTATAGTCTCTAATAGGCCAGTATGGGCTTTCACCTCACCTCACCATAACTAGAAAATACCAGCACATTACACCAGTTCTTAATCTTAAATCATTACAGTGGCTGCCAGTCGCTCAGAGAATCAATTTCAGAATGTCATTGCTTGTTTATAAATCCCATCGTGGCACCGGGCCTAAATACATTTGGTGGCATTCTTGTGCCATATAACCCTTGTAAAACGCTGTTGTCATCTGGGGCTCAGGCCTACTGGTTGTTCAAAGAGTTAGAACAAAACATGGTGAAGCAGCATTCTGTTATTATGTATCTCAGACCAGAGGGGTATACTACGAAGCGAGATTAAGGGCTGAGCGAGGTCTGTTGAGTCTAAAGCGGTCTAAAGCCAGAATTTTCAGTATCACGAAAGGTGGCTCTCTTTTTACCTGGCTAGATCACCGTGGTAACAGAGGCTGCACGGCTAACCTGCTCAGAGCAGTTTTTGTTTCAGAGTTTGAGCTTAAATTCGGCTCTTAGAGCGCTGCCCTTCAAGGAAACTACACATTTTGAAATCCCACGGACCTGACAATATTGTCTGAGCGCTACATTCTCACTGAGGAAACTGTTACATCTAAATTTAGCCTATTGATCAGTAGGCTAAGTTAATGAACGAAACGAAGCCGTGACATTAGGCTTACAGAGTGAACTGTAACATCGCGCTGCGGCTTTTTGCCACATGCATACAGTTATTGAAAATGTAAAATAGCCCACACCTATACTGTATGCAGCGCCACTCTATGCTCTCCTCTCAAATGATTTTAGCCTACCTGGCGATCTACACACACTGGCTCTTAATAAAGCGTTCTATAAAATCACAGTTTGCAACATTATTTCACTGTGGGCTTTCTTTTCATAAGTAGTGATTACAGTTGGGACGTGACAGGTGACAGCTGTCACAGTTCGGACATCGTTGCAGACTCGCAGGTTAAGCTTCTCACAGTAGATTCATATTTGTCCGAAAAATCCAGACTACAGGTTTTTTAATGTAGGCCTATTGGTATTTGTAAGATTCAAATAAAAGGCTAATAGTCTAAATGAACATTGTATTCATTATGATGTGGCCCAAAACTAACTGATTTTCCATAGGCTATTCATTTGGGGACAGTGTCAGACTTAAATTACATTCTTAAGTGTGGGACTATAGGCGTAGTGCTATAAATATAGCAAAGTAGCCTATATATATATTAGGCTAAATGGTATAGTGTTTAAATCCGAGTTCAACGTTTCATTGTTTTATAATGTCACGTTACGCACTGCGAGAACGATCGGCAAGATAAATAAATAATTTCCATGCTGGCAGCATTCCACTCTCCTTAGCCTATTTGCAGTAAGAGTCTTTTTCGGCTCTCTGTTTTCTGCTGTAATAATTCAGACTGACAAACTCTTCCTCTTGAATGAAGTTGGCGACACACTTTTGTTTTACTCAGCTGCTCACAATCAGTCCGTTTGTGTAAAGTTAGCGGCACAAGATCAGTCCAGTCTGTGCGGAAGCAGAGTCAAATGACGGCCAAACGCCCCCTCTCATGGGGACGCGCACAGAGCCTGAAGCTGAAACCCTCGTTCAACATAAGAGGTTGATAACTGCCTTCGTGATACCGGTTAGCTCTGAGCGAGGGTATGTGTTATGTTGAACCAGATCAAAAAAAGGGAGCCGGGCTCTGTTGAGTTTGCTTTGTAGTATACCCCTCTGGAGTAGCCTTCCAGATATTAGACAAGCCTAAACTTTCTAACTCTTTTTTAGTATTGCCTATTTGACCCTGTAATTTAGCTTTTCGTTTACTTTTTTATTCAACCGTATACTTTGTTGTGTGATTGATGTTTATTGTGAATCCCTTTGAGCTGTCTTTTGTGTACAACATGTGCTTAACAAATAAAGTTGCCTTGCCTGTTTTCTAGTTTCAAAGACAAAGCCCACCAGTGTATAATCAGTCCCCAACCTTTTGCACATGTTTCTAATGTACTATGCAAATGTAAATGTTTGACTGACCTCCTCCTCTCTGCGTCTTGTGGGTCTGTCCCCGGCAGGCTGATAGTGATGGAGGATGGCGCTCCCACGTCGTATCTCTTCACCATCTTCCTGCAGACCTTGATCTTGACCAGGGCGGCGTGCACCAGGCCGGCCAGCAGCCCCACGGCCGGCTGCAGCGCCTCGGGGAAGAAGCTGGCGAAGGCAAAGTGGTCCGACATGTCCCCGCGGCCCCGGCTGTGTCTCTGGTAGAAGCGCAGGTACACCCAGCCGGACAGCGCGCCGTAGCTGAAGGCAGCCAGGGGGCCGAGGTCTCCAGCAGCCCCGACAGACGCAGCAAGGCCAGGAGGAAGAGGACCAGGGCCGGCGCGGCTTTCAGTCTCACCTGGGGAAAAGATGGAGACAGAGACAGAGATAGATTTGAGTTATTGTGAACAAAACAAATCAACGGGCAAAAAGAGACAGCTACCATTTGTCTAGTAGAGGGACTGTGGCTCGCCCGGGGGTTGCCAGTTCCCACAAGTCAGCTTGTTTCAGGAATTGGAACACACTGAACAATGGCTGGTTAGATGCCAGTGTGGGCAGGCAGGCAGGCAGGCGTCATAGTCAATTTGTACCAGTGTTGTCGGGTGGAGAACATTTGCTAACCCTGCTCAGCTGAGATGAGGGAGATGATTAGAGTGAAGTAACCCAGTTTGATATAAACTCATAACAGGCACAACAAGCAGAAATACTAGTAGCTAAAGTGGAGTGGCCTGCTAGCTAAGAGACACATCAGGAATGTTTTGCTTATATTTGCTTCAAATATTAACTGAACCCTCAACTGGGCACTGAGCACAAGCTGCTAGGCAGGAGAGCAACAGATTTGATCTTTGAATGTAAATGAACAGATGACAGTGTATTCCAAATGTGGAAGAGAATCACAAGTAGAGCAAACACTCAATTGCTCAACTGTAAACCACCTGCTTACATCACAACTGTAGCACATGATCACTCTATTTCACTCTAATGTGAGTACAGACTGTGTGGGCCTACACAACCATTTGAATTTCCTCACCACCACATTTGCCATAAATGAAATAACCTAAATAGATGTAGTGCTACTTGGATGCAACTGTTAAAGCTTAATATGTTATGTAAATCTGGCAGAAATATGAAAGTATTTGCCTTTTCTGCCAAACTCCCCCAGCATAACACATAATTCAAGAATCTGGGAAGTCATCCCACTGAAAAAGGCAGAGTTTACACAAGAAAGACTGAAGGCTCTGACACTTTCTATACAGCAGCCCTGCATGTTAATGGATGTTGTTCATCTGCATGTTATCCTCAGTTGACTTTCTTATGGTTGTAATTTGTAGTGATGTTTTCATGAAAAAAAAAATTAAATCTGCAGCCTCAAAGCTGATTGGAAGTGACACCACTGAACGTCAGAAAAACATGTGTGGATTTCCAGCACTCATACAGTCTGCTGGAAGAGGATTTTGATGTTGTTGTTTTTGGGAATCCTTTGATAAATTTCTGTCAAATACAATGCTGGCTGTACGTGTGTACATTTGAGTATGTAACTCTACCATAATATTAAGGTCATGTTGAAAAAGGTACACTTTAAGTGAAAGTAGAAAGTTTCAACTCACTATGCTTTCTCACAGTCATGTTGAGGTTTCTTGATTTATTGAGGATTCTTGGTGTAACTTGTAGTGAGTGCCTCAAAGGAAAAGTATCTGTCATTTAGCCTTGGGAAGTCTTGTTGCCCCTACTGTTTGTATATCCATTGAACAATTCTATATTCATTTAACCATAAACAACAACAAAACATCAAATAACTTTTTGTTTCTATTTTGTGAAAACAACTGGGAACATCCTTGATATGTGCTGGCCATAATCTGTCCCAGGCTTGTTCATGTACACATCTCAAAGGCCTAGTGGTCTCTCTACATTCTTGCTATGTGTGTGTTGTGTTCTCAATATAACTGTGCTGCTGTCCCACTCCTCACTGGTCTGGTATCAGTTACGGGCTCACACTAAGTAGCATACATTCTGAAGATATGCAGAACAGAAATAACATTCGTCACGTGTTGTTGACCTCACCTGTGGCACTCTTAGCACCGTGGTGTCCCCCATGGTCTGCTTGAGAGCCACCAGGACTCCACCCAGGAAGCCTGCTCCACCGTGGACTCGCACCGCAAACAAGTAGTCCAGGTTGAAGGTGGCCACATAGGTGAGGAGGTAGGAGAAGCCCGCCAGGAGGCCCGCAGACACGTTGACCACCGCGAAGAAGATCAGCAGCTCCATGGCGCCCCACAGAGGCTCCAGCAGGCGCCCACAGGCCATCACTGTCCCCACGTTAGCTACCACGCCCCAGATGTGCTGCTCCACCACCCCATGGGTCACCAGCGTCCACACCCAGAAGTTGGGAGGAAAGAGGTATCCCGGGGTCACACCCAGCGCGTAGGGACTGTCCACGGCCCATGACAACAGGTAGAGGAGGACCACCACCGCACTTATAGTTTTGACCACCACACTGGTGCTGGCGAGGGCGGACAGGAAGTGCTGTCGAGCCACCGGCAGATAGCGATTCATTGTTGTGTTCTTTTTAACTTGAAGAGGCTCCTTCTTCTTCTTCTTCTTCTTGAGCCAGTCAGCTCAAAACAGAGGAAACAGCAGACCAGGTGTTCTTCTGGTGGGCAGATGTTCTAGATCCTGGTGTGAGATTTAACAATGCCAAGCAGAACAGGAGCTGACACCTGTATGTCCTGACAGCATCAAACTCCACACTGCTCTGTGGGCCTTCATCCGGGATACTGTCCGTCTGTCACCTGGTTAAAGACAGCTTTGGTAATCAACTCAGTGAGGTCTATTGTTTCTATGCAAACAAGGTAACAATCTCAGATAAGCCCAATGATGTGATAACCTTACCTAGGAGACCTTCTGATCTAGCAGCCTAGCTGGCGACCTTCAGTCGGCGTAGAGCAAGCTGTTTTCAGTCAGCAGGCGGGTGGGTGTTAGGAGACAAATATGACAATGCCTAAGGGGAATAAATAGACCTTCGTGCCAACTTTTCCAGGGGATCTCGTCTGAGTTAGCGAGTAAACACAAAACTAGCAACGGTTAGCTAACCGTTTAACTGAAAGAGTTACCCTGATTTATATCCGCCGCGGAGGAGCACAAGAAGTTACGTCTTCGTTTGGATACAAGATAATAAGGCAAATAGCGTCCGTACAACCCCATAGGTGAGCTCCCGTCCGGGTCTTCAGCGCTCTCGCGGCTCCGATGTCTGCTGGGGGCTAGCCCGAGGATTTCCCGCAGCTAGCAACAGGCCTTCAAAACAATGTTAGAGAAGCTTTAGAGCCAGCGTTTATCCGCGTAACTCCGTAGGTCGCAGGTCTTTTCATACTACCTGGGCTTCATTCGTTAGTTCGACTGTTCTTTCGTCTTTTGAGAGCAAGTCGTTTCAGGGAAATTGTGTTATGCTGGCAGGCAGGCACTCCTCCTCCCAGTAACACCGTTCAGAAACTGACCTGCGCTGTCTGCCACCGTCATCAGGAATTGGGTAGAAAACGTCAAGTCACGCAACGTTTTAACAGCAAGGCATTCTGGGAAACTGAGTTCTTCGAATGAAGCGTCAACGCCCCGTCCCCACGTTGATAAAGCAAAGTTTTAATGGGTTCAAAATGAGTCGCTACAGGGCTTCATTAGTTTTAAGCGTCTAGCTGCTTGTGGTGGAAACTAACTAGATGAATACATTTACTCAATTGGGCCTACAATTAGGCTATTTGGTTTATAGCCTATGTAGCCTAGGCCTATTTACATTTTAGTCTACTTCCTATTTCACCTCCTCTGCTTTTCATAGAGGAATGCTTTGTATTTTACTGGATTGTATTTATTTGACAGCTTTAGTTAGGCTATTATTTCTTTCTAAGATAAATATGTAGCATAAACTAGGACTAAATAAGATCAACTTTGTTTATTAGCTACAGTTAACTGTAGGCCTATTTCATGGCCTAATTAAAATTAAAACTTAAAGGCGGCTTACTCGTAAATGTACAATTAGAATAATAAATAATAATATAGGCTCTTATGAAAGGATCCTTTCTAGATAATGAGTAGCCTACTTTAGTTTTTCATACTTCACATAGGCTTGGACATTGTTGTTCTAATTAGTGGCCAGTGAATGCCTAATGACCTGGTTTTACACACAGTCCAAGATAAAGAGGACAGGAGTCCCGGAATATGACAAATATTAATTGTGCTTCATGGTACAACATCCAGAGTAGTTAAGTCAAATACAACAACTTTATACACACAACTTGGAGACACTTCAAACCTGAACCTACATAGTTAGGTGTGCTGGTCTGTCCAGCCTGGAATATTACCACCAGCCAACCAATGATTTATCACTGATGATAACCTCATATACAGTATGGTGTATGAAGTTTATTTGGAGGCACAATTTAGTTGTAAAATGGTGATAGTCAAAGCTTACAAAGTTCAAAACTTCCTCACATACTTTCCACCTTATCCTCTTTTTTGTGGTTTAAATAAACTATGAGACATAGTCAAATTTGACTCCAAATTCGGCAAAGTAAACATCTGTATTTATTTATATATTTTTGGACATGGGAGGTCTCAACCGCACACACACAAACATCAGTTTATTAAAGTAGGACGTGTAGAGCAGGGCCAGTCCAAGCCAAACCCAGATATCACCCTCAATGTGACACAGCATTCATCTTTCCAGGATAACCCAAAATACGGCTAATAAGTAATAAGACAGTTTTTCTATTTATTTATTTAAAAAATGCCACATTTTAAATTTGTCTACCAAATTGTAAGAGCAGATGTTACCAATGAAAGATGGTCCTATAATGCTTAGGTCCAGTTTGTGTCATTATTCATCTATTTTCCCAGTGACATATGTTGAAACATCATTAAAACTACGCAATATTAGATTTTCATGTTAAACACATGCAGATAGTATTGATATTATCTGCAGGATGCTCTTAAAATCAACTGAAAGCATAAAGTAGTTTCTGGAGACCGTTCCAGTTTATGACTTTTTTACTGTTCGTGATTATTTCTTAAAGAATGAATGAGAGAAACACACCAACAGGCAATTAAATCAATGATGAAATTTAAGGTAGAAAGATACTGTAAAGTCTTACATTTTTGTTACTACAAGACAAACATAAAATAGGCTTAATGTACTGCAGATTAGTGTTCAATATATGTGATGTTTAAATTTCGTAGGGTTGTGGTTGAGCACAAATTCTATGCTCGTTATGTGACTGTAAAACTTTAAAAGTGCTTATTTTTTTGAAACATTGTATGATAGTTCCCAACCTTCCATGTTCTCATTTGGCCGTGTGTATGTGTGTGTGTGTATGTGTGTGTGTGTGTGTGTTTGTGTGTGTGTGTGTTTGTGTACGTGTGTGTGAGAGGAGGTAAACACTATGGGTCGGTTTCACAGACATGGATTAAGCCTAGTCCTCGACTAAATTGTACTTTCAATGGACAATCTCCATTCAAAATTCCATTTAGTCCTGGACTAGGTTTAATTTATGTCTGTGAAACTGACCCTATGTCTGCTACTACTACTGATGCAAAGAAATTAGGAGAAAGTATTATTTAGAACATGTTTCTTTTTATTTACGAACTTCAAAAAACACAAACAAACAAAAACTAAAAAAGAAAAAAGGATCTGAAAAGTAATCCAAGGTCACGCACACATTATTATCCATCGATAAACTACACAACAGGCTTTGACTAAGAGCCGGTCCTCAATGACAGCAGCTTTTCTAGTCTTTCTCCTCAGCTAAAATGGAATTCAGACGGTCGGCCTCGGCATCGGCAGACCGAATCAATTTGTATAAATAAATATATGTAAATTCAAGTAGAAAGCTGTGAAACAAAAAGGGCAGTCATGTCAGCGCAGCCAAACGCTGGGCTGACAACCGCACAGTTCAACACTGAGGAAACTCGCTCTGTTTGCCTTCATGGTGATGATGATGACACAGATGAACATTTCTGATGATATGGTAATGAGAAAAAAAAAATGGAAAGAGAAGCACTTATATTGTTCTGTCTTTTGCAACTGGACTGCCTCAGTTTTCTGACCCATTAGCTTGTGAATGAGCTTCATTTACATGCACACAAATGGCTCATATTACATTTCATTAGATTTGTGTCTCAATAGGTTGACAGGCAGGACATTCTAATGAAAGAAGAGGAGCTTATAAAGATTGGAAAAAGGTTTCAACACAGCTCTGTTTCACGTTAAATATCACGGAATCCCTGATGTCCTTTTTTTGGGGCGGGTTTCTCATAATCAAGAGCTGTTCAGTGGTGTAACTGGTATATGATATTTACTCTAACCTTTGTTAAAGCTGTACTATGTAAGGTTGTTAAATATTTTTTTCACTTGCATTTTGTCCACAATAACCATTCTACTTAAGTTTGAATGTGACTAGACTAGCCCCCTAAATTCGCATTAGAATCATGCAGGCATTGTATTACTAGCGATAATTATTTAGACATGGCAGAGCAGTCAATAAAGAATCAATACAAATGCCTATTACAAAGTTACATAGTACAGCTTTAAGATGCTATCAGTATGCACAGTAACGCACACATTGGTTGGTCCATATGAAGTTCGGCACAAATTCACATGCGCTGGGTCAGGCTGGCAGATCATAACTTATTCTTCTCCTTAAAAGAAAAGTGAGTGTTTCTCATCTGAAGTAACAACAATAGTAGCATGACCATAAACAATAAACATACAACTTACAAACAAGATAATGAAAAAGCCAAAAAAATAGAAACCAAAAAATAGTACAGTACAAAAATAAAAATGAATAAATACGCACCGTCATTAATAAATAAAATTTGGTAAGTTCAAAAAGAATAGAACCAAAAAAAAATGAAACGCGAGTAAACTAAACAATTTCAGTATGAAGTACAAACACATGGAAGATAAGAGAGAGAACAGGTAATGCTTAGTCTTTTGTCGACGGTGTTTTTTTTAAGAGTTTCATTTTCAGCAAAAAAAAAATTCGCCGATGGTCTTCACAGCCATTGCTATAGCCGTTTTCAGAGAAGATTTTTTTTTCGACGTCGAGGAGGACAGCACCGACTAGAAGTAGATCAGTTGAGTGACGGTTTCGTGGTTAATCCGAATGGTCACATGATGAAAAGCGTTCCCAGGCTTCATCCAGGTCTACAGACGTATACAGATTTGTGTCTCTTTTACAGTGCGGAACAGGGTAACTACAGTTGTTACCTGCAAAAGGTCATACAGAGAGGAGGTGTGGATGTGTGTACTTCTAGTTTGGCTGTGAGGAGGCTTTTAGAGGCGAGCGTGTGTTTTGCCGTTCAGCTCTACACGCTTGAAAACATTTGGTCTTTTAAGACACAATCCTCTTCCTCGATTGGAGGGCTTCTGATGTGCTTCTGTATTTTTTCCTTTTTTTTTGGCAAAGCTACACCATCTCTCCATAAAGAATCAGTTTGGTTTCACAATGACCTCAAAATGAGATGGGACATAGAAAGAAAAAAAAGAGTTGGACTCCTTTTGTAACCCTTACGAACACGACATCACACACATAAACTAGAACACACAGTAACGACACGAGCGTCACCAACACTCGGAGGTTGCAAGCTTAATTCCTCAGGGGGGGGTCGTACGATATACATATATATAGGCTTGAGTGAGTGTTTGCATCATATTTTACGCTAGGCTACAGTAAGACTTTGCCTCTCCTCTCTCACAGTTAACATTCAGAGAGCCGGAGGCAAAAAGGCATTTTTCAGTTGGTTGTTTCTCCGCTACGAGGAGGAACACCGCACTAGTTTTTTTTTTTTTTCACCTGGCTGTTTTTTAGGCAATCCTTTCTTTTCTTTAGAAAGTCAAAGAGATTACATGAATACAAAATACACTCACAAAAAAAGAATGGAAAAATCAGATCTTCCCACATCTGATGCCTAAACAGAAGAAGTTTTTTTCAAAAGAAGGCCTTGTTTAAAGGCATTAGATTACGCGTACATTCTTTCATTAGAGTTTTTAAGGTTTCAGTAAATGTCTTCAACCTCAGTAAGCCTCAACTGCTTCAGCAATAAGTCAAGATGATCTTGTTTCTTAAAAAAAAAAAAAAAAAAAAACACAATACCCCTCTCCTGGCAGTGAAATATTAAATCAGAAATGCTTTCTACAAGTTCGTTTGATCATTTTAGCTTTTCTTTGAACTTTTAACCATTTGAAGAAGAATTCAGTAGCAATACTCAACAAGTGACACACAATACCATATCAGTTACCGATATTTAACAAATGTTACTACCAGAATAACCTAATTATCAAACTTATTTTTTCTTGTAATAAGCAACTCCACCATTTACAGTCATTTGTTTAGTTAGCCGAAGGAAAAAAAAAAGCAAGAGAGTCTTGACATTTAGCAAAGTTGCAGAACTAGATTCTCTACAGTCAGTACAACAGTACAACTAGTGGCCATGTGTGGTCATCTGCAGGCCCTGCACTCAGCAGCACCAAGTCCAGTGATTATTAGTAGTCAATGCCAGTATTGGACAAAAACCTGGAAGCCCAAATGTCCTCAGATTTTCATTTTCTTCTTTCCCCCTCTGGAGCTTTAAAAAAAATTCCTTGTGTTTTATCTTCTGATATTCAGCATAAGTATTTGTGGCTCTGTTTCCAGTCTGTGTTTAATCAATCAATTCCCAATCAGAATGTTTCTCCAAGGCCAATAGAGACACACCTTCACACTTCAGCATTTACTCAGCTGTCATCCCTATGTTTTATCCATTTCCCTCATGGCTCTTTGAGGCTTCTGTCCTTGCCAAATAGGATGTTATCCTATTTTGGACGAATATTTAAATCGAATCAGGGCTTTGTTCAAAACGATCCACGGACATTCAAATTCGTCACTGTCCGCTCACCTCGATGACATCATCATCATCATCATCATCGTCATCATCTGAGCTTCCTGTGCTGCTCACATTCCCTCCTGTTGGAGTGTACTGGGAGAGGAAGCTAGCTCCAGCCGGACCGGGCATAGCAGCCGGACCTGGCAGCCCACCCGGATGCATGGAGCCTGTGTAGAGGCTGGCCAGGGACTGACCGTAGGGCAGGGGGAAGCACGGAGGGAGCATGCCAGTCATACCAGCCATACTGGGGCTCAGCATGAACGGAGGCATGGCCCCTGGGACTGAACTGGAGGCTTTGACTGACGCAGAAGAAGATGACGACGATGAGACGGCAGTAGTAGTGGTGGACGCTGTCGTGGAGGAGGGGGAAGTAGAGGAGGAGTTGGGGCCACCGAAGCCAAACAGATCTGGGTACAGGTAACCGCCGTCCCCTATTTGAGTGTGTGGGGGCTGGAAGTAAGGCGAGCCAGCCCCCATGAAGAGCGGGTGCCCCCCCAACATGGCGGGGTTGAGGCCCAAAGGAGGAAGGCCGTAGCCGCCCATGTAAGGGAAGCCCCCCTGTGTGGCCAGAGGGGCTGAGGAGGAGTGCTTGCTGGCAGAGGGCTGCTTCGTGGGGCGCTCGTCCAGAGGAGGGGTGGAGGATTTGCGCTTGGAGCTGGTTCGCAGGTCTTGGGCAGCTATGGCGTCCATGTTGGGCTTGATTACACTGGTGGCAGAGGAGACCTGGTGGCTCCCATTGCTGACACTGGTGTGAGGAGGTTTAGTGAAGGCAGGTCGATCATTTCCATCTCTTCTCCGCTCTCCGGTTCAGCTCCCTTGTTTTTGTCACTAGCTCCAGTTCCAGCCGTGTAGCGCTGCAGCTCACTGATGATCTCTGGGCTGTCAGGTGAAACGGGGCGGGGGGGAGTCTTAGAGGATCCCTGCTGCTTCCTGGTCAGGTGACAGGCTACCGCTACTGCCATTGGTCGACTACCTGCTCCGGTGAAGCCTGGGAGTCTGAGAATGAGAAACAAAGGGGTTAGATATTAGCGTTTTTTTTTTTACATCATAGTGCCTTATCTTTTTAAATCTCTGCTTGTTGTATCCACTGAGCTGAAGTTCAGCTCTGGTAATAACTCCTCCTACCTTTGGGTGGCACTGTTGCACTCTCCTCTGCAGCCTTGGCTTTAGTAGCTGCTCTGATGGCAAAGATTCGACCGTCAGACGTCCTGATGTAAGTCCCTAAAACAAGAGGTAAAAAGAAAAAGATTAGACACGTACTCTCCGTCAACTGAAGCTTAAATTATTCTTGAAGAGGTTTTTCACGGGCATAATAAAGAGGTATTGCACCTTTAGTGCCCTTGATGACGTGGATGCTCTCTCCAGCGCTGATCGTGGCCTGGACGTCTGTTGAGCTGATTGGTGCCTGGAATGACCATGTCTAGAAGAGACCAAGAGACACACATTTACCAGGAGAATTATTCTGCTAATAGCACTTATTTAGATGATTTATTCAAACTAAAAATGATTGATAGAATGAAGATGAATAAAAAATAGTGTAGATATGAATAACAAACCAAACCAATGAAGAAATATGAGTTTTTCTATAAGTCAAATGAACTTACCAGTAGTGGTGACAATCTTCTGCACAAACACCCCGGCCTTTTGCAGGCAGTTGACGGGGAAAGCTCCGAGGCTGGACCCTGATGATCCGATGAGCTGTCACTCTGGGCGGAGCCTGCAGACGCCTGGCGAGGCATCATGGGAACTGGAGTCGACTGGACCGGCCGCACACTGGCCACTGGCTTCTTCTCAGTAGGAGGTGGTGGGCGCCTGAGAGGAGAGGTTATTTGCATTAGTGAATGACTTAAGCTCCTTTTTTCTTGAATCCAGGTTTATATAGCTATGGTGGGCCCCCTTTGTTTACATACTAGTTTACAGAAGTAGGCTGTTTTATTAACACTGGATTTTCTTTTTAGCTCACTTGACTGATTTTGAGAAAAAAAGGGATTTTAACAACATTCTCTCCAGAATCGCTGACTCCACCTTTAAGTTGTCACTTGTAACCCTAATACTCAAGAGCCATTTGAAAGCAACACATACAAATGAACTATACGGCAGCCGCTGGTGTGCTGTAAGTCACTGACCAGTTCCTCTGACTGAAGGCAGGGATGTTGGTGAGGCTCTGGTCACTGGCTGGGTAGTAGTGGGCGTATGACGGGCGTGTGTAAGGCACAGAGGCCCTCTTCTCCTCCTCGTAGCCTTTCCTCGCTGCTTTCTTCTGGGCCTTGCTCAGCTTCAGCTCCCTGCGGTCGATCAGCAGGGACTCGTGAGGGAAGGGTTGCTGGAGGGGAGGAAGGGTGGAGGAAAAAAAAAGGATGTGAGACGGCATTTCTTTCATTAATTTCTTTTTAAAACAAGTAGAGCAACACAATTTTTTTATCAGCGCAAATAGAAAACACAATGGGGAAAATGTGCAATGTTTTGCTTAAAACCTTGTCAGCTTGGGTTATTTTGCTGACAATCCAGCAGGTTTAATAATGAGGTGAGTCACCACCACCCAAACTCCTCGTGAGCCGTCTAAAACTATGTTATAAATATAAAACGGTGAGTAATTGCAACTGCTTTGCGTAATTCTCACCTCAGAATTCTTTTCTACCAGTAGATTTAGACAAAATATTGGAAATTGAGAGTCACCATATCAGCCAGTGACTCATCCAATTAGTACATAACTATCAATCATCCACTGTGCAGCCTTCTTTAAATGACACCTGTCCTTAGCACACTTTAAGCCAATAAACAGAACATTTGTAGAATGAGCAACAGTAAAACCTACAGTAACATCCCCACATGTCCTGCCTTTAAACACCCATAGGGGGACACATAGGGACTAGTGTTTTCTCCTTCCTTCATGTACCTTGGTGATGAGGTGAGGGTAGAGGCGCAGTGTCTTCTCCCAGCACACTCTCCATGTTGTCCTGACACTGCAGCTGGACCTGGGACACGTCAGGCTCCTCCTCCACAAAGTGAAGGAGAGACTCCACCTCTCTCTTGGTGAAGTTCAGCATGGGGTTCAAGTCATCCACCACCGGTCTAATGGACAGAGGGGAAGGACAGAGAAAGACAGTGGGTTTTAATAACATGGCGTCTATATTTTATATTCTTTTACCTGTGCTTTAGCTTGTTTCTGTAACATTATTATGCAACAAATAGAGCAAAAGTTTTTATTTGTGACCCATCTGTATGGAAAAAAGACTATTATAGAATTTAAAAAAAGCTATAGTTTAGTGGGTAACTTCTGTTGCCCCCCATTAGGAATTCTGAGTAAGTAGAACAACACTGTCGGCGCATACACTGAGCTAAGCATTTGGTGATGGTGGCACATGGATTTGATTCCTTCTACTGTATGTCCAAGTTTTTTATATAGCTTCCATTGTTTTTGCTAAGAATCAACAACTGAACATTTTGTTGCCCTCTTCTTGAGATCCTGAGCAAGTGTCAGTGGGTGACACCAGTTTGTAAACGCTGCCATACTGAGAAATACAGAGAGAGTTGTGTGGAGCTGATCAACTTTGTGTCAACTCGTTTGGCGACGGCTTGAACGTAACCAACATTCATCTTTATGACTAAATTACACACTATAGTTTTAATCTGTTATACGAACAACTTCAATTCAAGCATATCTCATTCATACTTTTTTCTTTCTTTTTTCTGCCTCACCTGACATGCCCTGTTTGGAGATCTGTCGGTCGTAGATCTTCTTCTCCAGGGTGAAGTCACACACCAGCCTGTAGATGTGACAGCGTTTCCTCTGGCCGTAGCGATACACGCGGCACACGGCCTGGGCGTCGTGACACGGGTTCCAGGACGCGTCAAAAACCACCACGCGATTCGCCCCGATCAAGTTCACACCAAGGCAGCCGGCCCTGAAGCGCACAGTATGGTATTGTTAGTTGTCTTAGTGTTTGTGTGTGGTGTGTGTGTGTGTGTGTGTGTGTGTGTGTGTGTGTGTGTGTGTGTGTGTGTGTGTTGTGTGTGTGTGTGTGTGTGGTGTGTGTGTGTGTGTGTGAGCGTGTGTGTGTGTCAGTTACCTGGTTGACAGCAGAAAGACGTGAGCGGAGGTGTTGGAGGGATCGTTGAACTGGTTGATCAGTCTCTCTCTCTCTGAGGCCGTTGTGCTTCCATCCAGTCCTTTAAACACACAACCAATGGAGAGTTAACACAGGGGTTTCACTAGCTGTAGGATATTTAAAATATCTATTATCTTATTCCACTCCTTTTTTCTCTCAATTTATAGTTTAATTCACCCTTCATATTTACTTCATCATTAGTTTCTACCAAATCAAGTTGCGTGCGATATTAACTGGAAACAGTGTCTGACTTCACTAGTGCAACTTGATCCCTGTGGATTTAACTATCCACATGCTATTATACCTCATTCATACAGATCATAATAACCTGTATATAAAAGGCAATTCTTAAAATATCCCTTAAGATGTGAACTAATCAACAAAAGCTGGGAATTCCTGCACAAAGTCTGGCTTCAGAAACACCAGTAGGGGGCAGCACTCACTGTAAGGAGAAGCAGAGAGCAGTCCATAGTGTTCAGACCATCTTCCCTTCTCACACTTAACTGCACGTTTTTCCCCACTTTGTGCATACAATAACTTTCTCCTCGACATGTATATAAACTGACCATAATTTAGATCTTTGGGTCTTCAGAACATTAACTGCACCAAATACAGAACAAGGGAAAACATAAAATGCATTCAAATCCCAGCTATACTGCTCCCTTACTGTAGTAGTTGAGGTTGCGGAGCCAGTTCTGGTTGGGTCGGTCTCTGCCGGGCGTATTGGGCGACGGAGGCACGGGCCTCTTAGCCAGGAAATCCTCGATCACTGTCAGCGTGGACAAACTCTGACTGCAGGCGGATTAGAACGACACATCGGATCAGTTATGCAAATTTGGATGCAAAGCGGTATTTAACCAAATTTAGAAAAATTAAATCTAGGATAAGACACAGCCCCTGTTCCCTTCCCTAAAACAGTGAGTGAGAACATAGTAGGAATGTTGCCAGTTGGAGTGCTCTTGTTTTTTTCTGATCTCATACCTGAAAACAAGGATCTTGTCTCCCTTCCTCACACTGTCTTCTATCAGGTGGAACAGCAGCACCATTTTAGCAGAGTTCTCCAGCAGGCCCGGCTCGTAGTCGCACATGATTTCCTTTGCCTGGTCATTTAAAGAGAGAGATATTGTTAAAAGGTGGCTGTATTATTAAGCAACACCTTGACATTCATAGTTCAGCTAATACATGCTGCCATTTAAGCAATTTAGACTATTCTCCATAGTTTCCAGTTCTTCCCTGCATAATGTATAATCATATGTTGCTGCCAACTCTAGCAAACGATTGTATTAAAGCTATTTTCGAGCTACGTGCAGCTCTAAATGTCAGGGAAAGACAAGTGTTCAAATATTGCCTTCTTGAATGGTGTTATATGTATGTCGGTGAGTCAACCTTTCTACAAACATCATGGATCATTGTGAATGAATGAGTAGAGATTAAGGTTGACATTTTTTTTATGGTATTCCTTAAAAGAATCATGTTGCAGAAGGCAAAAACTACAACATTGAATTAGTTTAAAAGCTATTTTGTGTCACATCTCAAACGTACCCATTCGTAAGTGATGACCTGATTGGCTTTCTCCTGCAGCTGGTTGAGACTCAGTCCACCAATGGGGTTGGGGTCCTCCAGGGGCTTGGACTTCTGATTGGCTGTGGTTGGGCAGCGGGCGGGGCCTGTGGCAGCGATATCATCCAGGTCCAAGTCCTGGTCATTGGCCAGGTTTTCCTTCTGTATGGCCTCGTACAGCACGTCTGGGTGGTTCCAAATCTGAGGGATAATCAACGAGAAACTAGTTGACTTGCTTGACCGTTAATCGCAGATCCAATGACCCTTTAGCGAAATCTTTTTAAATAAAATGCTTTTCTTAGACCATTTTCTTTGTAATTTATGATTTAAAAATTATAATATTTGTACCATACACAGATCCCCATTTTGAAATAATCTACCATAGATACATGATTAAATAGATGTTGTATTGTACCCAGGTAGCCTTCCCCCTCTCCTCACCTTGCAGCAGACACAGAAAGCCTTGAGTGGGTTGAGGCTGAGCCAGCCGGTGTTGCCTGCCTCTCTGAAGCGGTTCATGAACTCAGTGTAGAGAGCCCTCTGGATGGGGACAGACGCACCAGGATCACATGCTCCTCTTTGGAGGGCAGCTGGTCCGCAGGACGTCATGACCTCGTCTGGAGGCAAAAGGAAATGGTCAATATTTGCCAAGACATATTAAAAACTAAAGAAAAGTGGTGTAAGAATGTCAGGTATGTGTCTGGTATAATTAGCGGTCTCACCTCTGTACAAAGCCCTCCAGCAGACTGTGCAGCACGTGGCTCCTGTACCTCATCAGCTGGACGTCATGTAGCGTGCTGTCCACACACTGCCCGTTCAGAATGGGACGCTCAAACATGTTACTGAACTCCTGCCGCGTGCCTGGAAATACACACAGGGTGTTTAAAAACTGTAACTGTAGCCAACTCATTCTTTTTTAAACTTGCTATTAAGCGAGTGACTTGGAAAACTAACGGCATTGGCCCTTACCTAGGAAATCAGGCCGGACAAAGTCGACCATGCACCAGTATTCGATGAGGTTGTTCTGGAGCGGGTAGCCTGTCAGCACCACGCGGCGGCGGGTGTGGATGTTCTTCAGAGCCTGGGAGGTGCTGGCGTGGCAGTTCTTGATGCGATGGCCTTCGTCACAGATCACTACATCAGGGCCGGGCCGGGACAAGGCTCGCTCTATACCTGGAGGAGGAGGAGGACGGAGAGAAAATGTCTTCAGTGATAGTCTACACTGGTGCTTTACAAGGTGCAGTGTGTACTATTGGAGTATCAAGCTGCATCTAGTGGTGAGGCTCTAAATGACCCCTCCCGTTCAGAGAATTTACAGAAGCTACGGTGCCTTGAAGGACAAGAAGCTAGTTATAAAGATGTTCACAACCCCCACTGCTCAAGTATTTCCACAACATCAGTTGATGAGGTGAAGATGTTAAGTTAATTATCAATAGTAACTTCTTTCTTGGCAGTTTGTCTGTTCTGTGCTACTGTAGAAACATAGTGGTGCAACATGGCGTCATGCCCCCTTCCATATAAAACCTAAAAACTTCATTTTTAAGTATTCAAAAAATATATACACTCATTAAAACATACTTATTATGACATTTATATTCACAAGTTTGTTCTGAAAAACGCCAATACCTTCTGCACACTGAACCTGTACCAGAAGCCCATATTAAATGCTTTTGTCCCTCCCCCTGTCCCCCCCCCTCACCTTGCAGTAGTTCCTGCTGCCTGTCCTCTTCATCCAGGTCTATGACTGCGGTCCAGAGCTCTTCTTGCTCTTCTTCTTCCTCCCGGCGGTGAAGCTCTTCTTCATGGACAGCAGGCGATACATCTCATACCCCATCAGCAGCACTCCTCCATCCTGGGCCCAGTCTGACACCACTTTAGCCCTGCTGGTGTGTTCCTGAGGAGAGCGGGAGAGGAAAAAAAGGGCAAGTAGGGTTACCACTTGTGCTCTCTGCTCAAATGACTCAAGACTCAATTCAATTTATATAACTTTATCTATCGTTGGTAATTTCATTTGTGCAGAGCATCAGTGCTTGTACAGTTCACATATCCAGCGACACAACACAATATACTATGAATGCATGGACTCATTTTTTTTATATAAATAGATAAGTTATAATAAGAGTATAATTATCTCCTGTCAAAGAGAGGTTTTTTCTTAAGTATGAATCATTGAAATCTGGCACCCTCTTGAAGAAAGAAATTGAGATAAGAGATCCTTGACTTTTCTTACTGCTATGATTTACTCTCTAATTTCATTAAAAGACAAGTTCATTACTAAATGAACAGCAGGAACATAATGTTTGTTAATTGAGTTCACGTTAGAGTTAAACTGGTGAGATATTCTTCAATGAAACAGAGAGAGAGAGAGCGACAGAACGAGGTTACTGTGTCACATTCAGTCACGGCCGTATCATGGAATTACACACACACTGCAGCATTCCTTCCTGCATCCCTAATCCCAAACACACGCGCACACACACACACACACCCCACACACACACACACACACGCTCAAGAGTCAGACAATCTTTCTGGCAGAAGCAGCTGTTGAGACAGAGCGTGATGTGGAAATGGAAGTGAGCACGGGCCAGATGGGATCAAGTGCAGAGGCTCATCAGAAGGTCAGCGCTGTCGTTTATAGAAGACAGAGAGAGAGAGAGAGAGAGCTGGGAGGTCGTCTCCTCTGCTTTGAATGAAGGCTACCGCATCCAGCCTCCTGAAGAGGGTTTTCAATCTATCCCTAACCCTGAGGTGTGTGTGTGTGTGGTGTGGTGTGTGTGTGTGTGTGTGTGTGTGTGTGTGTGTAATACACACCCTGCAGGATTTATAAAAAGTATTTTATTCTCATCTCATGCTTTTTAAGTGATCACTAAAGTTCCTCTTCATCTACACTTGGTTCTATTACTTTGTCTGTGAATAAAGCAGGTGATAGGGTTGGGCGGTATCCACATTTTGATACCTTTTCATCATATCGAAAGTCCCAAGTTTTCCTAAGCTGAATTCCTATTTCCTCAGACACACTAGGAAGCATCAGTCAGCATGTTTTGGGGT
>CM047511.1:8368515-8501015 GCA_026122265.1 Ammodytes dubius | reverse complement strand
AAGTGTCTTGCCCAAGGACACAACAACCATGACACAGGTGGCAGGGCGGGAATCGAACCGCCAACCCTTCCACGGCCGACCTGCTCTACCACCTGAGCCACAGTCGCCCCAGGCTTTGCAGCTGGGTAACTAATCCACTGGCCTCATAGACAGACATAATGTCCAGATGCAAGCCAGCCTGGTTTTCACATGGTCATTCAGGGGGTTTGTTTAATGGGTTCATAAGGTATTTAGACTCACCAGTTGTGTACTCAGGCAGCAGTGGCACGGGGAAGTCCTGTTTCCTCTGCTGCTCCAGTCGTCTCCTCCTCTCCAACTCATCCTGCTGAGCGGCTTTGGTCCCCGACTCCAACTGATGCTCCCTCAGTAACTTCCTGCACAGAGAAGTGACAATGCTGGGTGTTAATATATGGTACTGTGTTTTACATTAACTAACATCAGCCACGGTTCATGTTGGATACGTATTCATATTATGACAGTGCTCTCTGTTCCGCTGCATCATTAACCGCTTATTTAATGTTAACCCATTGATGACTATGGCAATCTAGGATGCATGTCCTTAATGCCTGAGGGTTTTCTGAAAAAATAGTACGAATTGTCAAGTCTACCAAAACCTTAATATCTAAGCCTGTGTAGCACATAGAAACATTAAATAAAATACATTTAAAAGTTAAGGTTCACAGGTTTTATTTAAACATGCTCCCTTAGCGCTTACAAACCAACAAATATTTCTAAAAATCGTCAAAATTAGATGAATTAGAAAATTATTAAATATTGTTAATAAATAGATGCAATGTGTTGTGTGATTTCCGTCAGTAGTCTATAGTAGACCTTGATTCTGCGCACCAAACACCACTAACTGTTCTGTCGCCGACATAGCTGGCGTATTTTGTTTTATTATTTTGTTTTATTTTTTTATTTTTTTATTTTTTGATTGACATGATTTTTGGCAAACCGCACAACTTTTGGGTGGTCACGTGGTCTTAAAAAAATCAACAAAACCCACCTTATGTGTATTTGAACCAATGACAGTGCATTCTATGCTGGGAATGCCATGAAAATTAGATAAAGTAATAATGCTGCGCGATGCAGCATCAGGCAGGAGAGCCAATGTGGCATCGCGCAGCAGCCGTCATCAATGGGTTAACATGGAATCACATGGTGGGGTGTTGTGAAGTGTGTGGCTCGTACAGTTCTGAGGAGCCTTATATCCTCTGTTTTGGTTCGCTGGTGGACAGAAACACATCCAAATTCATATTAATATATCACTAAGTGTGTGTTAATTGCTCGCCAATACGTTAACCATAAGGACTATGTCAAGGTTCAGTGTCTGTGGGCTTGATTTTGAGATTTTCTTCCTCCTAAATGCCAAATATGGAGTCCAGTTTATAGCTTATATGTATATATCATCTAAAATGTAGAGTATATCCCTTTTTTAAGTCATTATTCTCGGAAGTGCCCCCTATAAATGAGATATCAGTTTAAATTGCCAACATGGGCACAAAGGAATACGCTGAATTGAGTTTCGTTCTTCCACTGCCTCAAACTGACAACATTTCAATACTTTTTTACAAAAACTTTTGAGGGAAATTGTCACTTCAACTATGTACAGTATGCGTCTCTGAATCCTGTTCTAGTCTGTATTATGTAAGAGCAACGGCATACTTGCGGTCGGGGCTAAATAGTGGTTATTGGCAGCCACAGGAATGCAGACTTAGCACGATCGAGTGTAATCATTGACAGATCTCAGCGGTAATTGGGCCGTGCTTTAGTGCCTCAAAATGAAAGTGAAATTAAATGAAGAGGGAAGAGATACAGTGCAGCAGGGAGCGGGGAATATTCTAAATCCTATTATCCAGCCGACAGTGAACGGTTATTAGAAATACAATAAGTGTTGAAGAAGACGAGTGTTAGTTTACTCTGCACCTCGACAGATACACACCTAAGGGGATTGTGCAGTAATCCCTTTTTATCTCAGGGTTGACAGGTAACTGCCTGCCAGGCCATGAGTCATTCTTAAAAATGTAGTTTGAGACATGGCTGAGTGAAACTTGAAACCACCATCCATTGTGCTTAATGTATGGTATATCATACATTATTTGTTAAAGGTCACCTATTATTATTTGTCCATTGTTTTTCAAGAGAAAAATAACCCTCTTTCTTTTTGTCCACCTCCACCTTTCTGGAAACATGTGTTCAAAAACCCCAGACAGGTTTCTCTCCCGTGATGACTTCAGGTGATGTCTCGTCCCTTTATTACCTAATTTAGCAATACCTCAACCTATGATAAGCACCATGAAAACAGATTCTAGTAGAAATAGAAACCCAAATTACAATTTTGAACCTAAAAAATTAGGCCCGTGCCGGGCCCAGCAGCAGACCCGGGTTCGATTCCCGCCTGCGGTCGTTCTCTGCATGTCACTCCCCTCTCTGCCCCATTTCACCTCTGTCTCTCTGCGCTATCAATAAAAAATACCAAAAAAATGCCAAAACAAAAATGCCAAAAAAAATTAAAAAAAAAAATTAGCTATTGTGCTGCACCATTGTTCGCTATGTCACCCTAGGTCTTTCAAGTTTGTGTGGTTACCTGATGTTGCGTCTCATGTGTGTGGGCTTGGAGCTCCTCTTCTTGGTGTCTCTCATGGTGTTTGGAGGGGAGGGGCTCTGGCTGTCTGGCCTGGAGGAGCGCTGCCTGGCTGTGGGCTTGTCCTGCTGGCTCTCCCCCCCTGGAGGTGAGGTAGATGAGGGAGGGGTGCACTGCCACGCCGCAGACTCTCCTCCCTCAGCCTCATTCTCTGAACTGAAGGGCCCGCCGTGGGTCTGGTCTGTGAGAGGGAGAACAGACGAGAAGCAGTAATGGTTAATTAAAGTAAATATCACATCGTAAATATGCTCAGAGATGCATAGGACACATGTTACCAGTATACATTTTCATTTCCAACAATTCGTAAACAATTGACATACTCCAAAAAATTCATACTTTGTACGTTTAAACTTAATGGTTTCTCTTTGATAAATATGCTACGTGTAAGCAAACAGCTGTATCTCTGTATTGTAAACTACATTAGCAAAGCACCACATGGAAGATCCTTCTCGTGTTGAGTTAAAGCTAATATCATGAGAACTGCACTGTTAGGGCACATTGAACTCTGTTCTGTCCGTCCTTTATCTATAACTCAATATTATTCAAAACTTGTCTTCTCCTCTAGTTCTCTCTGTTTCTTCTACCACCCCAATCTCTCATGTTTCTCTCATCCTCTCTCTCTCTCTCTCTCTCTCTCTCTCTCTCTCTCTCTCTCTCTCTCTCTCTCTCTCTCTCTCTCTCTCTCTCTCTCTCTCTCTCTCTCTCTCTCTCTCTCCTCTCTCTCTCTCTCTCTCATCCTCTCTCTCTCTCTCTCTCTCTCTCTCTCTCTCTCTCCTCTCTCTTCTCTCTCTCTCCTCTCTCTCATCTCTCTCTCTCTCTCTCTCTCTCCTCTCTCTCTCCTCTCTCTCTCTCTCTTCTGGGTGTCTTCTGGCAGAGACACACTGAACCAGATCTGAGGCTTATGTAAGAAGTGGATCATAAATATGGACAGCTTATGAAACCCAAGACTGGACACCAACACAAACACGCAAAAACATTCAAGTGGACAAGTGTTCACTTATGAAAAATAGATCAACACACAATGTGTAGGCCAGTCCAGCCAAGAATCTGCCTGGGATGAGTGGACAAAACAAGGACACACACATAATAAAACGCACACACACACACAAAGAAATGCATTCAAGACATGTTCACTGCATGATGCCTGGCAAACAAGGGTGTCAGTTTCCCACATCACACACACACACACACACACACACACACACACACACACACACACACACACACACACACACACACACACAACACACCACACACACACACACACACACACACACCACACACACACACACACAGTTCTAAGAAGTTCTTAACTTAATGGAGTATTTAGGCTGATGAGCTCACTGCGGATTGGAAAACAACTTACATAAAACGCCTCTTCAGTTCGTCTACGTGAGAACAAACTTCTTGATGAGGCAGCTAAAGACACCAGCATGTCTCAGTAGTTAAAGGTAGTGTGTGTGTGTGTGTTTTTCAATCTAATTGTACTTTTTTGTTCAAATGAATATGCATGGTTAGGCTTGGGTGTGTTTCATACTGGCTCATACTGACTTTGGACCTTTGGAGACCAGAATGTTTGTATCAATTGAAATATCTCAACAACCACAGAAAAGACTGGCATGACTTGCTTTGTAAAGACATGATTGTGTTATCCCGTTATGTGTGTAGAGGTTTTATGTAAGAGACATTGTAAAAAAAGCAGGAAACATAAATCATATAGTTTCCTGTGAATTCAATGATTTTTTTTCCATCAATAACTTTCCAGACATTGTTTGCCTGGAACAGTAAATCTAATAGCTTCCATGAGACTGGACAAAGGTGAATCATGATTATTATAGAAGGGGGGGGGGGGGGGGGGGTAAGAGCAGGAAAAACTACAAGTCCTATATGTCCCAGAAACCTTCACTCAATCAGCCCACCTTCAGCCTGTGTTAGCCGCGTCACCCTCACAGCTTTACCGTACGGAACAGTTATATAACCATTCCTGAAATGCACAGAGCCTCAGCGTCACTACCACACAGTCACACACACACACACAGAGAGCACTCAACAGAGACACAGAGGGGGCAGACAGGAAAGGGGGAGAGATGAAAGGCAGGTCATCATTCAAAGAGAAAGAGATGCACTCCAGACACAGACACACAGACACACACAGGCCCAAATACGTAGAGTCTGGGAAAAAATAGGACGGCAAGGAATTAAACACCATGGAGAGAGAGAGAGAGAGAGGAGAGAGAGAGAGAGAGAGAGAGAGAGAGAGAGAGAGAGAGAGAGAGGAGAGAGAACACACCTTATGCATACATCCGGTGTATTATGCACACATCACATGTACATTTGATTTCCTCGTGTCATATTGTGTTTTTCCCCTTTTTCTTCAAGAACAGCCGATCAATAATAATAAACAGATGGATTGATAATAAAACTAGTTTTTACAATAGGCTGCCATATTGCTTAGGCTGGAACTTTCTTTCCTCCTCTATTTTGAGGCTTGAACTTTTGCTATCTAAGTGTGGGCACACAGTGTCTCGGTCACTTATGTAACTTACTGTATGTCCCTCTGAATACAAGCTGGCATTCAGCCAATCACATGTTCCACTACTTTTTTTAAAAGGGAAATTCTACAGAAAAACATGTTTCATAACCTGCAGGATACACATGTACAATCAGTTTTCCATACTTCTGTACCCTCTCATCCTGTAACTAATGTACTGACATTATCTCACCAGGTGGCCATAGGACTAAACTCAACTTGAAATGACACACACAGTCAAAGATAGATGTGCAGATTCATATACGCACACACATCTTGCGGAGCGCTTCACCACATCGTGACTAGACAGGTTACACAACACACGCGCACACACACACACACACCAAAATTACATTACATAACTAATGAATCATTCCAAACTCCCTGCTGTGGAGCAAGGAAAATGAAAACCTCTCTTGAGTGGTTCTAAACAAATACACACACATGAACACATGTTGGCCGCTGTGGAAATGATCCTGACACAAGAATGGCAGCCGTCCAATCAAAACTGCAGCTCAGATAAAAGGCTTGGAAACACACCCCACACACACACACACAACACACACACACACACACACACACACACACACACACACACACACACACACACACACACACACACACACACACACACACACACACACACACACACACACACACACACACACACACACACACACACACACACACACACACACACACACACACACCACACACACACACACACACACAACACACACACACACACACACACACACACACACACACACCACACACACACACACACACACACACAACACACACACACACACACCACAAAGGGCTGATTTAAGAAATTCAATCAAATTCGGACTTTGGCAACAAAGTTCCATTTGGAAATTCTTTTCAGACACTCAAAACTGATCAGTTCAGGATGAAACAGCAACTTGTGTGATCGACTGTGCTGCAAATTTCAGATGGGCTTTATCAGACCCGCTCCACTGACATGCTTATGCTTTATGTCCCACAAGCCCGGTCTGAGCTGGGACAGACAGCTTTTAGCTTCAGTGCCCCCGACTCCTGGAACAACTTACAGCAACAAATTAAACTAAATACCTTCATATCCTTTAACCAATTTAAACAAACTATCTTAAATCTGCCAAACTCTACCTGTAACTGTTTTAATTAGACTATATTGTACTTTCACCCATTTATTTTAATTGCTGCCACTCTTCACCACTATGTAAATGTTTCAATTGTTTTTTTCTCTTCACCTGCTGTTGTGTATTTGATGTTTTTGCATTGAATATTGTTTATGTAGTTGTTTTTCCTTTGAATTTGTTTTGAACTCGACGCCATTGCAAATGAGGGTCACCCCTCAATTGGTCTCTCGAGGATAAATAAAAGTTAAATGAAATGAAATGAAAATGACTCACACCTGCACAGCCGGTTGCTTTAAAGTTTCATCCAAAGCCTGCACAGCTCATTAAGAAGTAATACACTCCCTGGGAGGTGTTATCTTAAGGTGAAAAGAACCCTTGGAGAGACAGTTTGTTGCTAGGCGACGGCTTCAAAACTCAAATACCCATCTGCCTTGTGGCGAGGACAAGGATGCCAGCGCGAAAAAAACAGCACACCTTTTGGTAACAATACGTGGGGCAACATGAGTTGATGCCAGGCACGGAGGCAGATGAACTCTTGACCTCTGACACCACACGTACACACTGAACAAAAGAAAGTGAGAGAATGCAAGTGTCTGTTAAGTGTTGCGCAGAGTAAACAGCCTTCCACAGAAAACTTTCTAAGCCAACAATCCGTTCTGGTGGCCACTCCCTGTGCCTTAACCACTGGCTGCTCCTCACAAAAACAACACAACACATACTGGAGAGATACGCTCCAAAGAATGTGAGGCCATCGGTTACACTATCAGGGTTGAGAGTGTCTATTGGTGTGTGTGTCTGTCTCGGAGGGGGGGGGTTTGCAGCACAGAATGTCTTCAGTTACCGCAAGGCCATGCAGCCACATCTACATTTATGCTAGGTGTTTATGTAACTCCTCACACTGCGCAGACAAACATAGCAACGCAGCCATGCGACGTCACTCCGAGTGTGTGTTTCAAATAGGTGGCATTCCCAACACCAAGAGCGCAGCAAGACAAGAAGAGAAACCAAACATTGCACCCTCCTATACGGAACTGGATCAACAGAATCAAAGTGGACAGTATATTCAAAGCAGCAATATAATATATATATGGAAACATCATATAATCACCATAACATGTTTGTGATGCCCCTAGAACCACTAGATAACCTCAAGGCAGCTTTCAAGGCTCTAAGGAAAAGTTGGTTAGTGACGAAAACAGCTTCAGCCTGCACCCAATGAGGTTTTGCTTGTAAGCTATGAGTGTTCTTGCACAGAGCAGATGGGTGCTCATCTGTCCTCCAGCTCAAAGCACCAGTAAAGATTAGAATCTGTAAACTATCTTCCTGCGCCGTGCTACATTAATAATCATAACACACACTCGGACAGAACCGACAGTGACCTCCCCACGGCAATAATAAAAAATAAAAAATAAATGGTGAGCCACACATAAGGGCAGCAATTTTAGCTCCTTGAAGATGAGAGGCGATAAAGGGATTTAAACTTTAACTTTTGGGATTATATTACAGGATGTTTAAGTGCTCAAGGTAATTTAGGGAGTGGCATAGCATAGCACAGAATCACAAAAAAAGGGACAGATGTTAGAATTATATTTTAGATTAAAATCACACTTGTTAACTATTGAAAAAAACTAAAATGTTCAATCAGTTGGTGGAGTCTGGTGTTATAAAGGAACTACTGTAAGTGTTTTCGAGTAACGTTGTCATCCGGCGTCTCGCTAATCAGGTTAGCCAATCAGTGAGTGAGGAAAACCAAGTCTTTCACGTGAAATTTGGACAAAACTTTGGAGAGCTTTTTAACAAGCAGGCGTCCAATACCTGCATGACATTTATTTGCATCCATAAATCATGAATTCAGCCGCAGGCGAGACACACAAAAACACGGACTTACAGACACACACGTCTTGGAGGCATTAGGAGGTCCTGGGTTGCTTGGCCTACATACCAGGTCCAGTTTTATCACTTGCCTATACTGACAAACAAAATACCAAACTGCTGCAAAGGATCCACTGTTTTCAGGTGTGTGCGTGTTTTGTCCACCCATGTCTTAATGTCCAACCCTTCCCTGCTTGGACCTTAACAGATGGGTATGCTTGCTACTCTACTTCCATGCGGGTCATTTGCGAACAAGCCCAAAAAAAAAAATGAAATCTGTCCTGATTTGCCATCCACGTAAGCAGATTAAAGATGACGGCAGATATTTACTTCAGCGTGGCAGAGAATCCCACACGTACACACACACACACACACACACACACACACACACACACACACACACACACACACACACACACACACACACACACACACACACACACACACACACACACACACACACACACACACACAGAGGTCAGTCCGTGTGGTTATCCAACACAGATGGGGATTCCATGAAGTAGACAGGAAACGAAACGTACACAGAATTCATTCAACAAGAAAAACAAAAATGATTCACCTAATCGCTTGAACCTTAACTGAACTTTTTACCAGGGAGAAAAAAAAATACAATCCGTTTGTTCCCTCTGTACTGAGAAACATAAATATATCCACGCCGTCATAGTTATTCAACATGCTTTGGAAAAAGCATAATGGGAATTGTGTAATGTCTGACTTTATTGAAAAAAAAAAGCTGGGCAGGAGAGGACAGCTGTTTGTTGCAGAACAAGAGTCTAGAGGTGAAATCACACAACAGTCCCTGATGAGAAAAATCATTTAGTTTGACCCTAACAGACAACCTTACGCCATTCTTACGCACTGTGATATTTTAAGGGAACGGAATAAATACTTTTCATTTGAGATTTTTCTGAGAGGGCTGTGCTCAGCATGTTCTTGTAGCAGGATAACATTGCCTCTTTAAGCCCTTATGTGTTTAATTGCCTCTCTTTTCTATACATAATGTCTCTTCTTTTTCTAACTTCTTCCCTCTTGCCACATTACTTGCCTTGTTACATAATCTCCTTTTCGCTGCCGTTGGCTTATAAAACACATAGTACTGCTTTTAAGTCGTTTTCAAAGCAGTCACAAATGACACAATTGTGGACTAAGATAAAAAATAAAAACTTACAATGGAGAACATTTTCAAAATGTTTCATCTAGTAATGTTGAAACAAAATGAGCAATGAATAATTCATCACTTGTATCTAATTACCTTGCCTTCTTCTCCCATTTAATCTAATTGGAACTTTTGTACAACAATTGTAAGATATCCAGCAAAATTGGAGGCAATGAGTTGCTGCTATAAACATACAATGGACTAATGAAACTCTAATGAGATTTCTGGGTTAGCGATATCCTCGCCAGAAGAGGTTTCACTCCATCTCAAATAAAAACAGAATGAGGAGAACAAGCCCAGTATGTAGTTTCAGATGTATTTATTTTAGCTGAGCCCTCCCAGAACAACAAGGCACCGCCAGCAAAGGACATTACATTCTCTTGAAACTTGCCCTAACACCCAGAAACAAGATCACTCCCATTTCACTTTCAGCTAAACTGATATATCTCCCTGCAAAGATCCCCTCCTTTACGTTCACAGATAGACATTGTTATGAATAATTGATCACCATCACAGAACTTGATCTAACATGACCTTCGGCGAGTGGCCAAACTGTTTACATAATTACATGGAAATCTATTTTGAGTTCTTGGATCAATCCGATGAAAAAAGTTAACGAAGCCAAAACACACACAGTATGCCTGAAAACTGAGAGCGTGATGGAAAAACACTAAATAGCCTACAGAAAACGGGAAGCCAGATTTCGATCTAAAAGTAACAAGTCACATCCGATTCAATTAGGCGTTAGTGTCAGAGAGTCAAAGGGGGGGTCAACGACAACATGACACAAAATGGAGACTGGTCACGGATGAATGTGAAGGTGTTAAACTGGGTCAGTAGGTTGCGTAACCAGCGAAGCACAACACTTCTCTTATTCGCTTCTTTTTTTCCCCCAAACTCAAGGCGCCTTAAGAGGCTGTCACACACAATAAGACGACCCCCCTTTCCCATTGGCACACACATGCACGCAAACACACACACACACAGTCTCGCTAAGACAGAATACGTTGCTCTCACAACAGACAGACAGGCCAGCGATGCTTGGGCTGGTCGAACGAGGGGGGGGGGACGCTTATGTAACCGCTGCCTCTGGCTGTTACACAACCAGCATGTTCACAAGTACGTCCTGTACGCACAAAACACACACACACACACACAGATGTACCGCGTCACAGACACCAGCAACACAGAGCCAGACGAATACAGTGACATTTGGAGAACATCTTGTCACACATACAGGGATTTGTTAATGGGGGTTTCAACTTGCTCTGGCTCTACAGCAGAGTAGAGCAGACCGTTTCTACAAATTGCAGACACAACTGCAAATGTCTGAGATGAGTCAAAGTGGACAGACTAACAAAGTGATGCAGGTGGACATGATGAAACCTGTATACAGCTTTATATATGTATTTATTCTCATTATCAACACAATAATACATCAATTCCATGAGTGTTTTTGTGCTACACTATCTTTTGATCTTTAAGCTTTTTTTACAGTGTCTGCAGGGGTGAACTGAGGCAAAATAGCAGGTGTAGAGAGATACAAACCACAGGGTAAAAAAAAAAAGCAAAAACGAAAGAACTAAATTACTTGTGGAAAACAGTAGTGGTTTCACACCACGATTTAACTGGCTTACATAACTTGCCTTGAGAAAGACCAAATCAGAAGACTAATTTAGCTTTCGACTGACAGCGTGCGCACACACACCTTATATAACAGACTGCCCTAAATAAGTTTATATGGCCACTTTATTACAGATGAGTCATCAAGCACTCCTGCTGTGTGTGTGTGTGTGTGTGTGTGTGTGTGTGTGTGTGTGTGTGTGTGTGTGTGTGTGTCAGAGCCCTGATGGCAGTGAGAGATGACAATGAAATTGGGGACGAATTGAGAAAGAGGTTGCGAGACATTGACTGTGTGATGGAGAGACAGAGAGCAGTGTAGGGGCGAGGTGAGGTGGAACTATGTTTGTGGGCAAGTGTGTCACTGAGGAGGAAGAAGAGGAGTGAGAAGGACACACACACACACACACACACAACACACACACACACACACACACAACACACACACACAACACACCACACACAAACACAACCCCACACACACACACACACACACACACACACACACACACACACACACACACACACACCACACAAAACCCACACACACACCAACACAACACACCACACACCACACACACAGTCTGGAGCTGCCACCCCCATTATCACAGCACTGGTCAACCTCTCACCTACACACAAATCAAAAGCACTGAAACCTTTCAACCTCCACAATAACGTGTCATAACACATCAGACTGACTACGAGCATTTTCACAGTGTCAGCGTCTGTTGGTGCATCTTCAGATTCACAGTTTTGTCCTGGCCCTATAACTGATTCTGACCTCAAGTTAGATAGAAAGCTGGAATGCATTTTTAACTTAAGTGATGACTTTAATCCTTTTCTGTTTATATCTAGAAATACTGGCTCCACAGCCATAGGCTTCATTAAAAGGTGCTGGTTGTAAAGCAGGTAGTCTTTGGTTGCGATGTAAAAATAATTGACACTGCCCTTGACTGTTGAAATTATACAGTATCTAACACTTTACGGCACTGTGTCCATTTAAAGGGGGAGTCTGCATTTCTGGAGAGCTTTTGTTGTCTAAAAATCACTTTGAGTCAAAATCAGTGAATATCTCCTCACGATCCAACCTGTCTGCCCTGTGTGTGCACTGACAAATAATCCAGTGTTAATATACACAGCCTAGGCTCTGTAAACAGGCATGATGCTAGCTACGTTGGGCCCCCTTGGTTGACATTACCAGGTTGGGCGGGGGCACAATGTGAAAAGTATGGCGCCAGATGAGAAAATTAAAATAAATAAATCAGTCAACAAAGAGAAGTTAAAACGGAGGATATATAAACTGTATGGGGAGAACAAAGCAAGCGGCAGCAGATCTGAGAGGGCAGGAAGTGGGGAATGAGAGCCATGTGGCCTGGCCCGGTGAAGCCTACATCCTCCCAGTGCTGCTGTGTTATGAAAGCAGCCACACACACACCACACACACACACAACATCACACCCACACACCCCACACACCACAACCACACACACGTCTCTCACCCAAATTGGCAACGACCACACACCTTTCCCTGCTCTGAACTGGACAGGTTGTTCCTGCCTTTGGGGTGTGTTGTGTGTTTGTGTGTGTGTGTGTGTGTGTGTGTGTGTGTGGGGTTGTGTGTGTGTGTGAGCGCTAGAGACCAATTACAAGTGAAGAGAGCGCCGCACATTGAAGCACAATGGAGAACTAGAATCTGGTACAACAAGCTCCTGCCTGTATTTGATTGGACCCCAGAGGTGCTGCTACTGCTCTTATAAAGAAATGACTCATTTTCTATTCTTCTCACAAGAAACTGGTTGTTGGTCACTGATGGGCAGATTGTCCTCTCTAGGAAGCTACATACAACAAAACACACACCACACACACACACACACACACACACACACACACAACACACACACGGGCTTGGAGGGGAGAACAGTGTGTTCTTTTAGGCTTTATCGCTCTCCTCCGACATGGAACATTTTGCGGCGATGACAAGGCATAGTACTGTCAGTGTTCTTGTCTTCGCGGCCCAGCCAAACACACCCAGAGCAATCCCAAGAATTACGAGCATGTAGACATCAAGTTATTCTTTCCTCCATAGAGAGAATCCTGAAGAGCACACAGTGAGAGACAGTACTGCCCCGAGCCAGAGCAAATGGAGCACTAGTCTGAGTGTCTTCTCAATGATCAGGTCAAAGAGGCTCAATAGGGAACGGATGACCTTTTCAGACACGTTTGCGTTTGCTTCAAATACTCCACACCGCCGTTGTTCTCGTGGTATATCCATAGCCCACAGGTAACTGAATGAATGCCTTTCCAACCTCCAGGTTTACACATACTTCCACCACGCTTATGTAAATCTCTCCACACAGAGGCTGATAACGGTCAGGGCAGGTATTTGTTTTACACTGTTTTGTCTCTGTACTGTTTGTGGATCTAAATAAAGCAACTATTGTTCACATGTGGGACAATGTAACGACAATGCTAAACATACAGAAGTTTTTAGTCACATGATCCTAATTCACTCGTGGGAGAAAATAGACGCTCAATTTAGTTTTGTCTGCCTCTATATTATTAGTTATTTACTTGAGTGTTTTAATATGGGAGTATGTATTAATAAGGCCTGCCATCATTGTCTTATGTCTTAAAGGATAGTTCAGTATTTTTGTAGTTGTATGAGGTACTTAGGCATAGTTAGTCTGTTACAATATGGACATGGCGATCAACACAGTCATTTTGAGGATTCTGGGGCAGACGTCAGCATTGTACTGTTACAGAGTGGTCCAGCGATACAACTATTTTTTAGCCATTATAAATGCTTATTTAAAAAAAAAAGTGTCCATTTAATTGTACACTAAATTTAGGATTTTTTTCACTGCTGATTTGTGGACTGATACGCTGCACTGCAACAGCATGAGTTGAGAGAACAATATGGCTACTGGTGCAGCGCAGAGTTACATCCACAGATCAACAGGGAAAAAAATCTGAGATTCTGGCATTCAATTGAACAGATAAGGAAGCATTTACTGAAATACTGAACTATCCCTTTAAGTGGATACAAACATCCTTGAATCAAATCTTGAAGTCAGCAACAGACTTTACTGATATAGAATCCAATGTGCACACACACTCCAAAGACAACGCTGATAGCATTACTGTCACACACACACACACACACCACAATAACAAAAAAGAGCCAGGAGATGACACAAAACAACTAGGATTTCAACTGTGTGATCAGCATCTTTGAGATACCTAAAGAGTTATCTCTGGAAACTAACTTTTAATGATGTCATCAAGGGGGGTGCAAAAAAGTGCATCGAACTCAGAATTGTTTCCATCAAAGGGACAAAGTTGTATCCAGAATCTACATTCCAGTCTTATTAGTGGTGTTAAAGGTTTAGCTCCCTTTTGTTGGGGGGGGGTAAATAACAGTAATTAGATCTTGTACAGTTCCTCAGTCTCTTGCCTTTTAACGTTGATTCATCCAGACAAACAGCAGACTGCGGTCGGTGCTCTGTCCCCAGCCATGCCTGCCCGTCTCACGCGCTTACCCCCCTAACCCACTGCACTGTACTCTGATCAACCATATGTTTCCCCCTTGCCTGCACTGCACTGCACATGCACGGCATGCGCTCACACATTTCCAGCATGGTCCCAAATCCCTAAACATAATCCAAACCAATCACGCTGCGGCATCGCTTTAGGTAGCCGTAGTAACAGCCAATGGGAGGCCGGGCACGAGACAACGGAGCCGGCTCGGCACGAGTTGGGATAGATTAATGGAAGGGGAAAGATGGAAGTAGAAAACAAAAATGGGATGAATTTGACCGAAGTGTGTGAATGAGTGTGACTGAAGGGACAGTAGACATGAAGACAGAGGGAAAAAAAGAGAAGATGAAGAGAGGAGAGAGAGAGAGAGAGACAGAGAGAGAGTATACGTAAGGAGGTATGGATCCAGTATTACACAACAACGTTAAGTAACTTAAAAACTCCTGCAGCACATTCTAGACACTCCTGATATGCTTTTCTTCTCCAGTCCTCTTTAGCCTTTCATTCATCTCACATATTTTCATTCATGAAGCGTTCATTCACTCTCAATATAAACTTAAATGCAGCGTTTTTCTCCTGCTCTCGAAGCATCGCCCCATCTCAAACCTTCCTAACCCCTCGCCAACCCCCCCCCCCCCCCCCATGCCCCATGGGTTACAGGGATGTCACACCTACCTGCAAATGGTTCGGATTCGTCCAGGAGCAGCATGGTTATCAAAGTAAAGAGAAAAGCCTGGTGTCTCCTCTGCTGTCCTTCTTGCTCTCTCCTCTCCTCTCTCTATGCCCTCAAACTCCCCTGTAAAAAACGCTCTAAAAACGCCTCCTCGTATGGAGAAAATCTAACTTTAAAAAGAAGTAATTGGAGGTGTATATATCCTCCGCTTAGGCTTGTGTTGCACTCGGCGGCTCTCTTAATCTACTGCCTCAGTGACTGTCTGACTGAATACTAGCGGACCGCTCTGTCTGTGTGTGTGTGTGTGTGTGCTCCTGTCTGTGTGAGCGGCAGTGTGAGTGTGAGGCATCATAGGCACAGTACAGGCAGGAGGGCTGGCAGCAGCTGAAAAACTTACATAAGCCTTCAATGCTGGAGCCGGGCCCCGCTGAGGGGGGACTAGGACGGACAGACATTCAGATCCATTATGTATGAGTCCCTCCCCTTTCTAGAGAAAACCACTCCCCCATAACACTATATGGACTACAGAGCATGTACGGAAGCAGCCGCCCACACAGTCATGCTGCCTGGTTTGTAGGTTTGTTGGTCAGTTACACAAAATAGTTACGCAAAAAAAAAAAAGGGTCATACAAGAGGAAGAGGAGAAAGACTTCGGCAATGTATGTCATTGGATCACTTCAACCGAAAAAAACATGTAGAGGTACGTAGAATATACATTAATAGAAAATGGGCATAACACGAACACACACAAACAACTACATTTGAAAACTATGACAGTGGTTTTATTCTTAGGAATAGATCCCACAAAAAACAACAAATCCATGGATGCTAGACCCTTGTTCAGCAGCTTTCTAAAAAAATAGGTCTTCAAAACACACACACACACAAATCCACACACACACACACACACACACACACACACACACACCCCCTGTCTAGACCTACAGTCTTTTTTACTCACTCTCTCATTTCAATGTCTGCAGCTGTCTGCACTGGCTCCATGAAGCTCACACATCTCACAGGCGTAAACACCACCTCAAGCCCTTTTTTTTACACTTCAAGTTATTATTTCGACAATATACTCACCAGGTATCAATGCCAGGTAGATACATATATTTAAACTACTAGGCAACCTAGGCTATGTATTATTCAATCCTCATCGGTTTAAGCCAATGTACATTTGATTTAAGATGTAGCCAATCTTACTTCCCGCGACAGAGCCGGAGCACATTGACCCAGACAGACAGATTGTAAGAGTGTAGAGTAATGAAGGGCACAGGAGTGGAATGTGGGTCTGACTGTGTCGAGGTCTCTTCTACTACACTGAGACTTCAAGAACGTTTTAGACGCTCCATGGTTCCACGATCCATACGGAATCCTCTTTATGAAACAAAGGACATAGTAATACACACACAATGTTATTGAGTTAAACACTGTAATTCAAAAGGTAATTTCCACAAAACGTTGTCAAACGTTCTTTCAAAAAGTCAAAGACTCAAATATTTCCCCTCAAAGTAGTTTTTCCTCCACTCCTAACTCAACAAGAACGTCCCCCCACTTAGGTTAGAACAACACCCGTACCCATGTGACCAATATGTACAACTCAGGGATCTAGTATCACCAGTCCAATACCTCAAAATCTAATTTGGCATGCACCAGACTACATTCAGATCATTTGAAAAACTACATTTTCAAGATTGTTTTCTATAATCCTCGTTTGGAAAAATTCCCATTAAAAAGCTCTCTTTGTTTTATGTGTAGTTGTTAACATAGACAGTGTAGAAGTACTTCCATGTAAAGAGAGTACAATGTGTAGGGGCGCCCTTAGCTCAGTTGGTAGGGGGTACACCCCCATGGGCCTCGGCCAGCAGCGGACCCGGGTTCGATTCCAGCCCGCGGTTGTTCTCTGCATGTCACTCCCCTCTCTGCCCCATTTCAACTCCGTCTCTACACTATCAATAAACCATAAAAATGCCAAAAAAATACTTTACAAAAAAAAAAAAGAGTACAATGTGTAGACAGGAACATTTGTCTGTAACCTTAAACCGCTTTACAACAACCTGAGAGAACACTTTGGAAGACTGGAAGCAACAATGATTTGAAAATTCTGATTTGAAAAATGACAGAAAATATGTTAAAATAAATTCAAGTTTCTTTTACAAACTTAAATCAGTGGGCAAATCGTCTACTTCCAAACTTGGCATACGTAAAAGCTTTATCCGAACAAACTGACATTGTAGTTGTGAATGGAGTTGAAGTTTTTTCATTGGAAGCGAGGAGCACCCTCTTGCATCCCTTTGATAACACGCCTTATGAAAGCTCTGAGCTGTGCTGAGCCCAAAGTGGCCCGGACAGCGACTTGGCACTGCACCACATCTAGGTCAGTGTGGTAGAACCCCCCCCCTTGTGCCTGCATACTGATAAGAGCACACTGATAAGAGCACACTCGGGAGGGGATATACCGGCACTGACGTAGAGATGTGTGACAGAGAAAAAAGAAGTCAACTACAAGCAAAAGCCGCTACACACTGATCCACTTTTTTTAAGCTACTCACCCATGTCATGTGGTTCAAAGTTTTTTTTGGTCCCTTTAATCTGGTAAGACATCCATTGTTTCTCTACACTATCACTCTTAGAATCTAACTCCAGCATTTGTTTTCCTCCTTTTAAACACCAACATACTACCAATACACTTCCTCCCGTCTAGGTCTGTCTGCCTGTGTGTGTGTGAGGCTCTCTACATCCAGCTCTAGTCTCGTCTTGCAGCTTTGCCAGTGCTCCGCTGGAGGACATAAGGCCATTGGGACAATTACAAAACAATGAGGTCGCTTCAAAGGTGCCCCAGTCTGCCGTGTGTAGGAATCCCCCTCCTACACTTGTGCTGCTTTTCCTGCCCTCTCTCTCTCTCCTCTCTCTCTCTCTCTTACCACTCCCCCTCCAGCCAACTGACATAGGAGCGAGTGTGATGTCACTAAGCCACGCCCACCCCATAGAGGCTGCCTTAGGTAACAGGGGTAATGTGGGTTCATGCAAGGGAAGGATGAACGGACACAGGCAAGGGGGGACGAGTGTGAGAAAAGGGAAGGGATGTAAAATGATATGTTGCATCGTTAAAAGCTTTACTGGAACCTTGTTTGGATTTAAATTTGTTTTTAATAACTGGCATTCAATAAGAAAACAAATTCTATAAAGTGCAAAGACAAATCTGTAAGGTTTAGGGAAGAAGAGAAAAAAAAGTGGCTTAAACACAAAAATAATATTCATCAGTATTATTAGACTGAGGCATGGCATAAATTACAAGCGCTCCTCTCTCATATCAAGTCTCTGCCATTGTAATCATATTTTAAGATATATTCAAGTGAAAAAAAGAAATGTTGACAGTGGACATTCAATGAGACTGTATGTGAAGCTTTTATGTTGATTGAATAATTGATGAGACCAGATTCAACTCGGTTTGTGGTGTCGTCATGTCATGGACTGTTATAGGCTATATTGTGAAATGTTCCTTTTATTTTGTCCACATTTTTAAATAACATAAAAAAAATATCACCACAATCAACTTTGTGTCATTTCTTCTGATGTGTCCCTGTGGCTTATATGCAACAGTTACTTTGCAATTACAGGAGGGACGAAAAACCAAATTGAAAAAATGTGTTTACAAACCACGCAGATTACCATGCACGCTTCTCTATGATCGTGTTTAGGGTGGCACTGTCATTCATACACGGACAGAGAGGTGAAGAAGGGAGGAAAATTGAAGAAAAGAGAAATCAAGAAAATAAAATGAATGAATAAAGTCATGTGCCACTACTTTGTCTACAGCGCACGACCGGGTCAGAAAATGCAACTTTGGCTTCACGGGGCGGAGTTGCACATCGTAAATACGAATAAACACATCATAAAACACACTGCAAACACTTCAGTTGAATTCCAGCAACACTTCATTCAACTGTGGTCAATAGAGAGGATGTGGAGAGGAATTTCGAGTGATGTGAGTATACATATGCAAGACAAATTAAACTGGAGTCGACCAAGGTGACAGAGAATTGAGATGACAAGTTAAGAGTGCAAGGTAGGAAAGAAATGCAAGGAAAAAAGATTGATGTAGAAGGGAAAAGAAAGAGGATGATTAAGGAAGAATAGAAAATAATTAAACAAATCAAAAGTCAAAGTCAATCCAGCCTAAAATCATATGTTGGGTTCAAAGTGACCTTGCTTTTGGTAAATGTATTGATGTTTTAACAATAAGCTCAAATACTATAAGTCTTGAAAGGGAGAAAAGAGCAGTGGCAAGGAGAGGTGGCTCTTTCTTAACAACAAGGTAGTATGAACTCAGGGACCCTTGTAAACCAATGTTGGTGGTGTGGGATTACACACACACACACACACACACACACACACACACACACACACACACACACACACACACACACACACACACACACACACACACACACACACACACACACACACACACACACACACACTAACCCACATTGCTAGGAGCCTGGGGGAGGGGCTACAGAGAGAGAAATAGTGAGGGGAGGGAGGATACATAGGGGAGGCTGTGATCAGCAGCAATGTGAAGCGGAGGACTGCTATCTATGCTGGCAACGTATGAAACACCCAATCTCTCATATAAGACACACCCATTCACACACACGCACACACACACTCACACACTCACCTTTGCCACACTACCACAGTTCTGCCTTCTAGCCACGCCTCCTTCTGTGGAGGAGCGCTCACATTTCACTGTTTACATAACCCAGACTGACCAATAGAGAAACAGAGAGAGTGAGAATGATGTATATCGGCTCATTGCTTATACAAAGGCATGAAATGGTTTGGGGTTTATGCATTAACCAATACAATTGGTTCATCTATCACAAAAATAATAATAATAATAATAATACATTTCCCAGTTGATTATATAATAATAGATTTTTCTCATATATCCTCACTTTCTCTTGACTCCGGCTATAGGTCAACACTCTTGGATTAAAGCTGTTCAATAGAATAAGACATCTAAAATATGTAGTTTGATCAGTGTTGTGCAGTGTGAACACAACCATAGAGCAGTGGTTCTCCTATCCATCTGATTAGAAACAAACCAATGTTGATAACATGAGTGAGGACCTGACAGTGTGAGAAATGTCAGATAAGAGTCACAGCTTAGATCCCAAACACTGATGAACAGCTATTCTATCTCAAGACGTTGAGAGTGAAGAATTTGAATCTAGCTGATTGTCTCCATCAAGATTTAACTTACATTTAACAATGGTCTAGTTTTCTTTTGACAAAATTAAACAAGAGTATACACTATTGACTCTACTGCAGATGGACCTGTCCTGAGCAGATGTTAAGAATGCAGGTGCTAACAATTGGTCCAGGCCTATCTGAATGGATCTGTATTGGCTAAAGTTAAACCAATCAGGTTCCATTCTTTCTCTCCTGGACTCTGTTGCTGTAGAAAAAGACCAAAACTATTTTGTAATACTATTTGTTAAAATAATAACAATTGTTGAGCATTAAAAAAAAAAGTATATAACAACACGGTCATCATTTCTTCCCCATTATGTATGGAAAAGACCATTATGCTTTGGTTTCTTTATGGCTGGATGTTGGATGTGAAACATATAACATCACGATCACCCTTTTACCTGGTGTAAACTCGCTCCTGTTGGCAATGCAGGTGTCTAATGTTCGTGGGAGGAAACGTGTTGACTTGTTTTTCTTGGGTTTGAAGTCGAGAGAGAGAGTGAGAGTGTGTTCTCTGCTTACCAACGCCTACACGCATGCAGGGGAGCAACAGGCTAATTAACAGACTATTACAATCCAGCTCTCTGGAGTCAGCATGTGCCCGAGTACATATGTGTGTGTGAGTATTATGAAAGATGTGACTAAACCTCACGACCGCCAATAACAAGCAGTACACAGCCCTCAATCTGCGCAAACACACACACACACACACACACACACACACACACACACACACGCACACACACACACACACACACACACACGCTGAGTAGGACGGTTTTATTTCAGGAGGCCGGTCCCACCTCCCAGAGTCCATTTCTCAATGTCACTTTTTGACAAATGGCCTCGCTTCTTTTTCGTGTGCGTTCCCTGTTTTTTTTCCTACAGGATGAGTGTGTGTGCGTGGCCTGGATTTTAGGTCCATCTCCTCCAATTGAACTTCCACCTCCCTCCAGTGCTAGGCAGGTAGTTTCACATTCTCTATGGCTGTCTAATGTGATGCCAGAGATTACCATGACAACTGCAAACTTCTTCATAGAGAAAAGCAAAAAGGTCAGAATATTTACTATATCAGTTTGAACAAAACTGTAAACGTGACGATACATTTGACAGCTGTGGACACTCTTGTTTTTGTAAATCTTCAATCCACCTACACGTTTCCATTCATACTTTTTTCTGTTTTTGCACGATGTTGTGACGATGATATAAAACTGTCTCTAACTTTACTATTACTTTCCATGTTATTGTACTGTTTTCTACTCTGTACACTGCTGGAAACGGGCATTATTGGGTCTTTGAAAGGCATTGATTGGTGGGTTTGCAAGACCAAACTTTGTTGTTTAAAGAGGAGGTGCAGAACATTGAGGTGTGAGAATATGCAGATGCCTTACAAGGCAAACACTGAGCAAAGGATTGGAGATGGCAATACACTTGGTTGTAAGAACATCTATTAAAGTACCAAACAGAAAATTTTTAAATAAGATAAATATATAATATTTTATTTATTTATTTATTTATTTTATTATTCTTTCGGACAATTCCACACAATACACAATTTTCTCTTGCAAATATTCATACATCATACTTTGTGTTGTCCGAAGGGAGACGGAAGAAGCCAAAGGCTTATCAGGTCCCACCCCCATTTTCATCAAATTCGGATTCAGATACACAGTTACTGTTACAGAAAATAAAAATAAAACAAACAAAAAACATTTTTTTTTATATATATATATTTATATAGCTATATATATATATATATATATATATATATACTTTTTTATTTTTATTTTTATTTATTTTTTAAGAATCTGCAGTCAATACACAGTCAATTTTAATCTAATTGCTTCAGCTTTTAAGATCAGTTCAGCACAGTTCAGTTTTTCTGTGACAATGCCAAGTGTATAAAGTGTGAAGTGGCCTTGTATTTGGCCTGTTCCATTTCTTATCTGGTAGTCTAAACACTTCTGCGTCTGTCTGCTGGCCTGTATTATTCGTTACAATATTGTTATGAAAGTGACATTGACATTGTACTCTAACTCAGGTTATTAGTCTGTAATTTTCAATAATTTTTGAAACATAATTTGCTTTGAAATTGCGCAAACTGCAACTCCCTGTGACAACTTCATCAAGTCCATTCCACAGCTTAATACCATTTACAGAAATCGAAAAGGATTTAAGTGTGGTCCGTATATTTTTCTCAGTGAATTTACCTTTTCTTCTTAAATCATGCGAAACTTCTCTGTCTTCAAACATTACTTGTAAACTGTTAGGAAGGCTTTTTTTTGAAGCCTTGTAAATAATTTGTACTGTGTGGTAATTTACCACATCACGTAATTTGAGAATTCTACCTTCAATAAAGAAGTTATTAGTGTGTGCCCTGTAATTGGCTTGGTAAATAATTCGTACTGCTTTCTTTTGAAGAATCTCCAACGGGTGCAATGTACCTTTGTAAGTGTTTCCCCATATTTCAGCACAGTAATGCAAATGTGGGGAAACTAAACTCCAGTATAATACAAGTAAGGCCTTTTGATTGAAACATTGTTGTGCTTTCCAAAGTATAGAAATACTCCTGGCTATTTTGCCCCTGAGATGGCTAACTTGTGGTTTCCAGCTTAATTTATCGTCAATTATTACCCCTAGGACTTTGTGTTGCTTGACCCTTTGAATTTCAATCCCATTTACCTTGATTTTTACAGCGACATCTGATGCTCTCCTGCCAAACATCATGAATTTAGTTTTTTCTATATTGACATAGATAAAGAATGTTTCAATGCAACTGGAAGATAAATAACATGGAATAACAATGTAATGAATGGAAAATGAAAGAAAGAAAAAAGAGAAAAGAAAAATGGGGTTGAAAGAGAAAGAGAAGGGGATGTGGGAAATGTCACATCTCCGAGGGGGCTGGCGTCCTGATGCAGTTGTTATGGCGACCAAGGGGGCAGACGCATGACACGGCAGGGGGGGTGATGATGTCACCAGAGTCAAATAGACTGGCACAGTAAACATGTAAATGTGTTTTTCTTTCTCCAACACTTTTTCCACCATCTGCCAAGAGGACACAATCTGAGAGCTTGAGCTCTTTAGGATCTAAAAGAACTAGTGTTCAACTCTGGATCTGTGCTTTCTAAAGCAAAAGCAGCATGCTAAAGTATCTTGCTCAGCAAATACAATTTCCAGCCTGGGAAAGATTGTTCAACAGTTTTCAAACTGACTTTGCAATCTGCAATCTGCAAAATGTACTTAAATCTAAATAATGTGAAGAAAATATATACATCAGGACTGATTTGACATATAGGCCTACTTTCACATATCACTGCAGCACAAGATATATTTGAACAAAAATAACAGAAGTCTTGAGATGTATTTCCTTATTAAAATTCCCTCTTATTCATTTAATATTGCTTTAAAGAAAAACAAGCAAAGACTATGAATATTTAGCTTTTTGTTTTTGCCACATTTGCAGCAATATTGTCAAGTTCAATTCAAAAGATGCTGTTTAAAAATGTTCTACTTTATTGGTGCATTTTTTAATGTTAAAGGTGAAGTAAACGGTTTATTTATGTTAATATAAGTGTTAAATCGCTCTTTATTCATACAGTGATCACTTACATAATGTGCGCGTTTCATAAAGCCAATCTCTCAGTCAGCTGCTCTGCATGTAATCGGCAAATAAACTTAATTGAGGATCCCGAAATTTTTATCCAATCACAAGATAGAACGCTACAAACCGCCCCTCTCACTGCCGGTGTACGCCAGAGCAATAGATGGGTGAATGTGTATGCGCCTACAATGGCGGAGCAGGTAAACATCCTTCCCAATGTCTGTTTTGATGGTTTTTATCATGTTTTTAATCACACTTATGGATCTGAGATGATGCTAGATAAATCGCTGCTTGAAGACCGCAGTGCATTAATGTGGTAGCAGTAACTGACAGAAAGTTAGCTAAAAGAACCATTCCGCTTACAGCACTTTTAAACCTTCAACACACCGTTGAAGGTTTAACATTTGGCTGCCAGGGAGCAACCTTATTTCCTATCAGTGTTTGCCTGTTATTTGTCCTCAACAACAGACATTGGATGTTAGATGCCTTCAGAAACAAAAACAGAAATCCGAGAACCAAACCTGTTCACAACTGCAATACCATTACACAACAACATACCATTCTTTTCTCAGTACTGATATAAGCACATCAACATGCAGCCACATCATGTGTTTTATCCCACTAGGACTCTCCCAGCTCCTAAGGGAATCACACAGGCAACCTCACAGCCCCAAACCCACCTCTTGAGACTGCTGCCAACTGCGCTGCTACGCTGGGTCAGTTATACAAAAAGTTACATAACTGTAGTGATAAAAAAAAGTTTTATAAGCAGTCAGTAGACAGGTACAGAGACCTGGAACCCTGTTGTCTGTTGTATGATTATTCATAATCTTTGTCTCCCCTCTCTGGTTCTCTCGTATACATTCTGAGAGCGGCCTACATAACTACATAACTAGAATTGAAATTAGATTTTTTTTAATCTCAAACAATCAACGTACTGTAATAGAAAAAAAAGATCACAGTAAACAAGATCAAACACAAACATAGATAAATCCATCAGAATCCATCAAGAAAAAAAGGATGCATGAAAGAAGGAGCAGGCAGAAAGGCGTAATGCTTATATAGTCATGCAATACAGGCATGAAACAATGTACTGATGTAATTAGGACAACATGTACAGTGCGTGTGTGTTGTGTGTGTGTGGTGTGTGTTGGTGTGTGTGTGTGTGGTGTGTGTGTGTGTTGTGTGTGTGTGTGTGTGTGTGTGTGTGTGTGTGTGTGTGTGTGTGTCAGTGAGTGAGAGCAGGAGTGCTTGCATGACAGAGGGAATAGAGTGTGTGTGTGTGTGTGTGGTGGCATTCTTCATGGGTTCACATGTCTCTAGTCCAGGCCCAAACATAGCAAGCAATCTGCCACATTAAAGAGTTATCCAACACTGACTCACAGTGATGATGAGACCACAGCTCCATATAGGCTTAGAAACCTGACCCCACATTTCCCCCTTATCTGGCAGTATAAAATACACCTCTTAAAACTGCTGACACTGTCTTTGTTTAGATTGTCTGGAAGTAGCTGCGAATGATAATAGAACAGATGAGCACATTTAATAGAAATATTAATATTTAAGCCAAAAGAATCAGCAGGATTGCTGGATTTAATGGATGCTAAGCTAGCTAGCTTGCATGTCAAAGATAGACAGGGAGAGAGGGGACAGGTAGTTATAAAGGCAGAAATAGAAAAAGTAAAAGGCACGGTGGAAAAGACAGAGAGAAACACACAGATGTGGTGTTTGTGCGTACACAGGGCGGAGGATGTTTCAGCTTTCATAATGTGCGTGTGAAACCTCCCACTATGGAGTGAAATTCAGGACTGGGTCAGCATAAATCAAACACACTTCATTTACATAATAACAATTGTATCACCTAACCTTGAATCCTAACCTTATACCCTAAACAACAGCCCTTTAAAGAAGTGTTGACTGCACAAAATGTGCTGATCCATGCTGTGCTCAAGCACGATTGTCCCCCCTCTCTTATCCCCCCGATTGCCAGGCCCGGGAAAGATTGCTTTTAGCTGTTATGTCAACACGTCTTTAAGCCCGGTTTTGGGTTTCCGAATGTATTTGTAGCCATTTGATTTTGAATATCTTCATCCGGACAAATTTGCAGCAAACATTCTATTTCAACATCAGACCAACACGAACCCTTCAGCAAATTTTGTTTTTTAAATGTCCGTTGTGCACATTGACGTATTTGGTAGCAGGGAATAGTCTCATATCATTGGACGTCAGGACCATCTGTACCGTGCCTAAACACATCTTTTCCCAGTGTGCCAGGGCCAGGGAAGTGTACTGTGCTTGAATATGTTAGGAGCACTGATACTGGTCCAACAAACTACACTTTAACAGTCTATCGCGCTTTGGCACCATATAAATGCCTAGTGTGAGTGCACCCTACTTCTTGAGCAGGTCGGCATGTCTCTCGGCCCCTTGGTCAGTAGATTTCAAACATCTTTTAGAGGCAAGCTCTGTTAAAAAATATTCCCGCCAAAAAGAACCAGAGCAACCAACATTACAATATGTTGAGCTCCTCCATCATCATCATCTCACATCCTACTGTACTGTACACTAAAGACCTGCAGGCTGCTTTCTCTCTGTGATGGTGAAATGAGGTCAAAGTCTTCCAAAGAATGACGCCATTTCAGTTATCCAACCAAAGTTTCAATCTTACCTCCTAAAAAAAGAAAAATCTCACACACGCAGGAGGCCCGGCATCTAATAGAGCTAATATGTGATTCATGGGGTTATGTAACACATGCTGGCAAGGGAAGAAATGAAAGGAGAGGAGGAGGCGAGAGAGTTAAGAGGAGTTTGTTTCCATTGGGAGGACAGTTAGGCCAAAGGCTGATGTGGAGGACAGGCTTTGTCTGCTCACACACGTGCACATAGAACAGGTTTCTTCTAACAGCTCCATTTGAATGCAATTTTCACATGACAGGTTGATGACTACATATGACAAATTACAAGCTGTTGAAGTTGGAAGGCGTAGATGGGAACAATGAAAACGGAACATTGTAGCCAAACCACGGCTTGTGTCCTTGCTTCATTTATTTAAGATATGTCTCTGACGCACAGACCTTTGGGCTCCAGGTGGTTCTCTCATGTATGTAATCCCCTCTCCTCATCAATACCAGCTTTTATAAAAGAGGGCAGTCACAGATTCTGGCATTGGATTGGTTATTTTGAGCCGCCATGTTTCTGATGCGATTGTACAAAACTAATTAACTAACATACACCTACATATTCAAATACTTATCCTACATATTATATTCAGAATACACAAATGCATCAATGACAATACTTATCAAATTCCTATAGTATCTCTTAAACTCAAACTTGGTCTGTGCATTGTGAACACTCAATAGTGAGCAGGTCATAGTCTATCATGTTCACTCACCGGGTATGCCCTCATCTTCATCATCTCCATCGTTGTCTAGGTCTTCATCACTGATGTAGCAGACGTCTGTCTCCTCCTCCTGCCTCCCATTGAGCCTCTCCTCCTCTTCATCAGACATCCTGACCTGCAGGCCGCCCGCTACCTCAGCATGGCCACAGTACACTCCTGCAGCAAAGAGTACAGCTACCAATCAAATGGATGAACAAGCTCACACACAGAAACACACCAAATAAAGTCATTCTTTTCATGTACAGTAAATGATTTGTCTTTTTTCTTCTGCCAGCTTTAAACGGCACAGAGAGTTGGAAGCTTTTCTCTCAGAAGGCAGACAACATAAAGGGGGGAACTCCATAAAGAGTGTTTGCTAGTTTGGCTCTTTTTCCTCAAAAACAAAGTAACAAGTACACTAATATCACCTACATCTATTTCAATCTTTGTGTTAATGTGCACTGGTGTGAAGCGAGCTGTGGTGTAACCATAATTATTAAAAAAGGATCTGTATTTACATGTTTTTTTCATACACGCCCTTCCCTGTCATTGTATCACCTGTAATTACATCCCAATTTTCAGATGTAATGAGAGAATTTAATTTGTACCGAAGAAACATGACATAATAAGAACTCCTCAAGCCTTCACGTCCTGATCCTCCATGTATTCTTACATGGTAAACATGTTTGAAGGACCTTGGGTCTCTTGGAGCACAAGAGGTAGATCAGCCTGCAATCGTTTACATCTCGGTCTGGGAAAAGGGGGCAATAATCCCCTGCCAAAGGTACACAATATAGAGGAGGATGTTTTTTGGGGGGGAAACATACACAATATGTGACATGCTGTCACAACACTGGAGTGCTGTTACATGCATCTGAACTATCAATGACAGCTGGACCACACATCTAAAAAGGCACACTACAAAAAGGGACTGTGCTGCAAAATACATATTTTACAAAAAAAAAAAAAAAAAGAAAAAGTGGCACTGGTTCGGATACAAGTTTAGGTTCTTGTCACCAACAAAATTCAGTATTAATATATTTTCCTCATTTGTATTCTATATGTATTCTTCAGATGAAATGTAATACAACAGCACTAAAGGTAAAGTGTACTAGTGTACTCTAACACAGGAGCATTTCAAAGGCTGAGAGAAGGAGGGATGTCACAACAATCATGACCCGGGCACAGGGAAATGTATTGTGCGAGGGGAAGAGCTCTCAAGAGTTTCTAGGATGCTTTTAAATCTCCATCTCTGCAGGAAAATTGCACTCACCCTACTACACCGCTTCTTCTCTTTGTCAGAATGAAACAATCAAACCTAAGCCAGAGAGGTCTGCCGAGCCTTTTATTATCAGCTGTGGTTTGGTAAAAGCAAAGCTCTTTCCTTTTGTCCTGTATTTCACAGCACTATAATAGTGTCAAGTACGACAAGAACAAGTAAGTAAGTAGGAAAATAAAGACTTTCTCAATGCATTTTTACCCATCGGACAAATTATATGAATTACAATGATTCGCCAAGGCCTCGGAGTTGTACTGGGAACATTTCCTTGGCCTACGTACTTCACCCCACTATAAAGAATGAGTGGCTTTTGTTATCCGTCTCGCTCAGAAACAAAGGCTTTGAATACGATGTCCTCCAAGATACACAAAAGTGTGGCAGCGAGGTTTACTCTTGAGCACCTGCCAGTTCACCTTGCATAACATTACACAGCAGATTATACAACCATGCTAACTCCGGCCAACTGGAGGGTTTTACATGCCTCATTAATCCAACCAAACTAGACGTCATGGTTTTGATTCTCTCTGGATAGAAACCACAATAAAAGAACTTGGTGACCTGGTTGCCCAAAACACAGATGTCTAATACAAATCACATAATCTAATTTAATGCATATCAGATTTCTTCCCCATGTTAAAAAAATCTGAAAAGGGAAACAGGATCCAGCAGTGTAGTCTAGCAGCGAGGTTGATAGCAAAATAATGTAACATCGGGTTCTCATTGCATCTCATTGTATTCCACTCATGGCTAATGGACAGCTCATGTTCCTGTGAAGACCTCCTCAAATCAGCACAAGGAGCGGGTGGAGGGCCCCCCTGAAAACTAGAGGTGTGCATCCTCACTGGCCTCACCATTAGATAACGATTCACCAGTCAACGATTTGATTGCAAAATGATCCTTGATGCATCTGCAATGTTTCGCATTGCGTCCTAATTCTATAAGTAAGTTTTGCCACCTTGACTGGTCTGATGTGGCCCAGTCCATGACTAAAGCCTCGTTTACACTGACTGATGCGGTTCGGTTCAGTTCAGTCCTTTCAGCCAAGACCAAAGAATCATTGTCAGTATGCAGTCTATTGTTTTGTGTTGGCAGGAAAATAATCAATTATGCCCTGTCTTTGCATCGATACAGAATCTTTCAGGTCGGCGTCGCAATCTTGAGTTGAATCGAGACATCTCCACACCTCTACTGACCACATATTGTTGCTGCAGCACTGATCCACCAATACACAAATTGTTTTCAACCATTGCTTAAGGAAACATAACCCCTACGATCAAAAGAAAGAAAGCAATATTTACTGTCTGAGATGGCAGGACTTGACACATGGTTTCATTGGTTTCCAAACATCTTACACAACATCCCCTTGAGGACTTTTTAATGGCCTTTGATTAAGCAGTAAGTTGTCAAGGATCCCCAAATTCATTAGTCATCCTCTGGGAACTTTGAATGTCTCACACTCCGACTTGGAAAACGAGCCACCCTTGCTTCTCTTACAAAGCAAACAAGCTTCAGAAATGGAATGGTCACACTGTTATCAACCACGGACAAAGCACACAACAATTATTTAGGAGAAATTACATACAGTACTTGGGCTGTTGATAGTCTTAATTAACAGTTCACATTGGTGCAATGTTGGCAGCACATTTTGGCACGGAGGTCTTTGGTATATATTGTGTGTGTATAACTGGTGTGTGTGTTTTTGTACATCTATTTCTAAGACTGCCGTTCAACCCCTAATGGGGTATATGTTACTATGCAGAGCAAAGTGCCAGACATATCGCTGCTAAAAAAGTAGGTTGTACTTTAATAACTGTAACTGAGGTCATCAGGAAATATTACATTCTGCTTTCAACAATTGTGCCTTTAAATTGAACAGAATACGTTGAGCTGTTTCAGTGCAGGGACAAAAGGGGCGTTTATATCATATATTGAGAAATAGGTTTCTTACTTGAAAAAAAAGGAACATGGCAACATTTCAGGAATCTGTCTTCATTCCCTAAGAAGTTACCTGATCGCACAAAGTCAAGCCTAGGTCATATGAAACTTCTGCGGACACTGTACAGTGTGTTATTACCATACATAACTTGGATGTCACATCCAGCCAAAAACCACTTGATTCTTTGCCAAGTTTTTGAGCTTTATATAACTTTATACAGCAGAAGAAAGCAGGCCAAACTCTTCGGTTCATGATGTGCCTTCAGGCTGTAAAATAACAGTTACATAACATACAGAATATGTAAGGGAAAAGGGGTTGGGCATGGCATATGAACAAATGCCCAATATAATACAATCCTTAAGCAACAGGCATGCAGTAACCTTCTGGAGCTTGTGATCAGATTTTCTCGAGAATGTATTGATTCAGTGCTAGGAAGGACATCTACTGCTTAACGAAATGATATGAACAGAGAAGAGAGTATAAAGCCTTGACACAGATTCAAAAAAAGGCTTCAGAAAAAGTAGGAAAAGTAGGATGTCATCCATAGGGCTGTTGCTGTGGATTGCATTATATTACACCCTGCAGGTGTTTGTGTTGTTGAGCCCCACCCCTTTGTAAAAGATAACTTTGGGAGTCTGGATCTGAGTGAGCAATTGATACTGTGCACATTGAAAACTGAATATGGGAACTTTTTGAATATAAATGCAACAATCGTTCACAGTACAACACAAACGAAAGGAAGTGTAACTCCTTCCATTTTTAGCAAGACATTCATTCGATTATTGACAATTCCCTTCATTGACTGATGGTAGGTTTAGGGACATTTGGGAGCAGAGATTAAGCCGTTTGCTAAGATTATTACAACCTTTTTCATTTACAACTAACAAATGTAAAGTATGTGTTGTACTGAACTGGCTTGATTCAAAACAAATTAGGACAAGCTAATTAGTACAACTTATATTAAAATGACATTCACCATTTAAATATCCTGGTTTCCAATGGATCAAATGCCATTTTAAAAACCATTCATGATTGTCATTTGTTCCGCAACAGCTTTTTTAATAAACATTTGCAATGCACAGTTAAATGTAGTAGTGGCGCTGTTACTGGCATAGTCAGAGTTGGAATTACATTGCCTGTATATAAAAAGAGATTTGAGGGAAAGGAATTGATGCACGTTGGGTGAAGCAGAAAGAATTCTGCATGCATACATTTTGCGTATTTTAGAAAAGAACATTTAGTCATTGTGAATTCGGTATCTTTTATACAATTGTCCTTATAAAAACAACATAAATCAAATGAATCCTATTGTCTCAGTGTTTAGCTCTAAATAGTGATTATTCTTCAGTTGCATTCCTTAAAGGACTAGAGGCAAAAGTTTGTTAGTGGCCCGCCAGTGGTCGATGCATCTGTCATATTGAACAAGTCCCCAGGAACACTGAACAGTGTGAGGATTTTGCTATGTGCCCACAGTTGGTTTCGTAGAATCACATTCACATACTGAGAAAAACTTCTTCTAATATGATGGCCGAAGAAGGATTGAAGGGTTCAAAAAAACCCAGTGTTATTAAGAAGTTAGAACTTCCATTGGGATGAATGGGGCGTCACCTTGGAACACAATGTTCAGTTCTCTTTATACAATCATGAGCAGAACCCTGGTGCAGACAGCAGGTGTGTTTAGTAATAATAATAATTATAGGTGTGGCCTATGCAGAATAAGCAGAATTTAATGTAATCCAGTTGTACCGCCTGGAGGACTGAGATGAATCTACAAAGACATCACACATAACACATTCAAACTGTTACTTACTCTTGAAAATAGTTAGCATGTGGAGAATTAGAATCTATAGTGAAAAAAGATGAAACAATTTTGCCACAACTGTATTTTACCTCACATAACCTCACAGGGCAGGAGCACAAAAAAAGCTAGAAGCAGGTCTTCAGCCAACATTGCATTGTGGGGCCCAGGGATGGTTTTTGGCCAGGGCCAGACACAGTGAGAGGTAATTTAAATTCAGTGAATATGGAAACGGTATGCGGATGAGGGCAAGATATAAAAGACACAGAGGGGGGAATAAAAATAAGAGAGGGATGAATGACGCAGGATCGGGGAGGTGTGGTAAAGGGGGGACGTGTGTACGGAGAGGCCAATGGGGGAGGGATGGGAGCAATCTGGTTGTCTGGTGTCCTTAAAAAACACACCCATGACCCAAAAACGGGGTAGAGATAACCTCAATTTCTCTAATAAAAAAATAGGACACACCACTGTTAGCCTGGGCCAGGGAGAGATCACAACATACATGAGGAACATGAGTAATCATCCAGGCTGCATTTCTCAAGGCACACAACAGCTGTTCACAGATTTTTTTTCCAAACCAAAATTGATGTACGATAATCAAGAGAAGCATTGCTTGCATTTTTGAACATGCATCTTAATTTTTTCCCGGTTATAATAATGCCTCTCTTGGTCACTTTTTTGATTCAAAGATTAATTGTTTAGTCTATGTACTTCTTCTTCTTCTTCCCAGGCCAACAGGACCAACTCTGCTTAGCTTAAAAGATATTGTGACCTTTAAGATAATTTTTTGAAATTTTCAAGCTTTATTCGATAGTACAGAGTTGAAATGGGGACACAGAGAGGGGGGATGACATGCAGTAAAGGTCCACGGGTCGGATTCGAACCCGCGACCACTGCAACGAAGGCCGGAGCCAATATGGTACGCGCTCTATCCGCTACACCACCGGAACGCCCAACTAAAAAGATATTGTGTAATCTGCTATTTTGCATTTTGAATATCTGCATTATTCCTTTAACTGAATCTTTCAATCAATCGATCAAACTTTATTTATATAGCACTTTTCATACAATCAAATGTAACACAAAGGGCTTAATACCCCCCCCCAACCCCCACCCTACATGCAAAAACAATCCCCCCTCCCACCCCCATCCATACCCAAAAATAAGAAATTCATTAAAAACAGGAAGGAATCTGCACTTGATACATTGTGATACAATACACATATACACACTACACAGACTTTATACGTTCAAATCACAACCTCAGTTTGTCATTCCGATAATGTTACATGATAGGTTTCATATACCGAGGGGTCTAATGGACAGAACACATGGAGAATGTCTCTTACTTCACGTATGCACCCACAGACACCCATGTAATTACTGCTAGAATAAAAGAAGAAAAAACGAATGATAAAGGAGGGAGGCGGTGAGGTTGACAGCTCCTTGCATAAGCTACCTTACATAAGATCTGGCTAATAATGCCACTGTTCAGCTTACCAGAAAAAAAAGAGGTACAAGAGCAACACACACACACACACACACACACACACACGCACGCACGCACGCACGCACGCACGCACGCACGCACGCACGCACGCACGCACGCACGCACGCACACACACACACACAGGACACTCTTGGTTCAAACGTCAGCAGTGTTGAACAGCGTGTACCAGGGGCCTCATTATAAAACCCTGCAGCCCAAAGCAGAGTTAAACAAGGGAGGAGACTATTCTAAAAGAACACGAACGGCGTCAGTTCACACTTTCAGAAATGCCAGATTGGTTGGAGTTCAAATCCGAGATTAAAAAATGCCATCACATTTCTAATTGAACAATTTTACATTCTCAAACGAGATGTGATTGGGCGAATAAGGGATCGTAGAACAAGTGAATGATAAAAGAAAAAGGCTACCGTGCTGGAAAATGAATAAGAAGCTAACTGATCTCCATAGATTGACTTTGCTTGTGAAATAGTTGTTTCCCTTTCATTCATAACAACCAACAGATCAGGGTCCTCCTCAACAAAATAGGCCATTTTACAGATTAAGAAAACCACCGACAGTTCAATTTGCAGGTCTGAAAAAGAAATATTGGGCTATTGCAGGGCTGGACTGGCCATCGGGCGTACCGGGCAATGCCCGGTGGGCCGGCAGGCATTTTGGGCCGGGCCGGGTCCAAAAAAAAAAAAAAAAAAAAAAAATTTTTTTTTTTTTTAAATGGACCCTCTGCTATGTGACTCGGCCCGGCCCGGCCAAGTCACACAGCCGAGGGCCGAGGTCCCTTCCCTCTCGGGAGTACCGTGGACATATAAATGTGCGTGCAGGCTGTCAACTTCACCTGAAAGTTAAATAAAACTTTGTCCCAGGCCATTACTCATTATGAATGGTTCTAGGCTGGGCCTGGCCCAATCACACACACAGCAGAGGGCCGCCCATTCAGAGGCTGCATTGAATTGTATTATCACGCATTCAACTTCTACTCGGTAATTATGAGCATCTGACGATGGTTAGTTACGTTCAGGGCCATCGGACGGCGGATAGGCTTGGGGGGCCCAAGGCAGAGGGGGGCTGCACTCAAAAAATAAAAACATATTTTTTTTTTTTTTACTGGCTCAATATAGGCCCCTGATATTAGAAGGCCCCGAAAAATGTTATTTAGGAGAGAGAAAAAACAGATATAAGGGGCCTTTCATTCGTCAGTAAATTAGTTATTTTTTAAATAACATTGTTCGGGGCTACGAAGATCAGGGGCCTATATTGGGCCATTAAAAAATACAAAGGAAGGTAAAAAAAATCCCGAAGCTGACTGGATTTTTTAAACATGTACATTTCTTCTTTCTGCTTTTTGGTCATTCTGTGTCTATAAATTATTCCAGAAAATAGTACTAAATAGCTTACATAGGAAATAGTTGATTTAGCCTTAGTTTTCTCCTCAAAGTGCACCAGATTGATGAATTTTACTTTCACATTTAAAAAAAAATCTTCCGGGGACCATTCCCCCGGACCCCCCTAGAAGGTCCAGGGTCCATGGCACAGTCTCCCAAATTCCTGTGAGAAACACTGTGTGTGTGCATGTTTATTAAGAGTCATTAGACCAGGGGTTGTGTTCAAGTACGCGTAATGATTTGGTCATTCATCAATAGAAATATTGTGTTGTTATCTGGCTCAGAGAGGGACCAGTCACTCATACGTTTTGGACTATAGACAAACATAGCTTTTACATGTTTGTGTTGTAAGACCGCCTCTCAGAGGGCCCATCAGGACTTCCTGTATAGGGGCCCAGAATTTGGTGCAACGCCCCTGCCTCCGCATATCGTATAAATAATCATGGTGGGCTGCCATGGCCAAAAATGCCAGGGCCAATTTTTTGTCCCAGTCCAGCCCTGGGCTATTGTATAACATCTTCCTTGTATACAGTCTTAAGGAGGTCTGCATCACATTGCTCTGTTGCTTGTGTAACATAATGAAACAACTACTGGAATCTAGTGATGGACTGGAGAAGGGAGGGATGGAGTTAACCCATCATGGCAGGTTGCTTTTCAATCCCAGGCAGCATAACACTCTCACAATGTTCAAACAAAGCACTGCATTTGCACAATCCTCCATCTTTACCCTCAAGGTGCAGGTCTCCTCAGTCTTTCCTCTCTCATGGCAACAAGAAATAGATCTCAAACACGCATAGTCACCAGTGGATACATTGTCACGACATTTCCTAGTCTAAACTACTTTTTGATAGCCTGGCATTCCCAGACCTGCCACTAGGCGCAGGCAAATTAAATTTGCTGCGCGTGTTGGTCTGGACACGCTCCGTTGAAGCTTATCAAGAATACCAGAAATCTGGGATAACGTTTCAATTGGTTCTATCTAATATGGGCGCGCCAGAGCCCTTTATATGGTACTCTGGGGAGGACGTAACCGGATGACGACAGTGACGTGCATGCGACGTCGAAGCCGTGATAGTAAACATCAAAGATGGCTGCGGGTATGTTGTGTGAGTTTGAGACTGCTTTGGCCTCGACCCTTAACGAATTGGAAGACGTGACTCATAGCTTTCACTAGCAAGTAAGTGGAATGTTCTGTTTTGCCGACCGACAACGGCAAACGTTTAATTTAACAGTTCAACAGCTGTTCGCTAAACGAACGGGGCTTACGTCACTTGTGCATCGCTCTGATTGGTTGTAGTGCTATCCAACTGCGTGCAGTGGCATTTGAAATGCACGAGTAGGAGCCGCCCCTTGAGTTGGAAATTACTATTGATCGTGGCCAGACCCTCTATCGTTCAAGATATCAGGGTCAGGATTTCCAGGCTAACTTTTTGATGGATTTCCATTCAATTGCAATAACTTTGGTGGCGAAATTGCTAACATGCTTGAGTAATATGGTGTTTCACATCTTTTAGCATCGTAATTATGAGTTATGTGTAGTCTTGTGTGGCAACAGACTTAACGTCCTAGGGATGTTTATCGTTAACCACTTAACCGTTAACCTATAATAAGACTTCTAACGGATTAATACTATAAGTTAAACGGTTACGAATCGATCTCATGGCTCATGCCAATTAACTCATAGTTCACGTCAGCTAGGGTAATGTTAATCTTCACACACACACACACACACACACACACACACACACACACACACACACACACACACACACACACACACACACACACACACACACACACACACACACACACACACACACACACACACACACACACACACACACAGCTTCCCCTTTTAGAAACTAAAGCAACTTGTTTAAACGGTAGCCTAAAACACAGCATGATGATGAACAACACACATTTGAATGATCGTGTCTCAGAGTTCATCTAAATTTAGCCACAGACGAGCTAAAAGTAATTGACCTTGTAACATATTCCTCTAACATCGGCTGATTCTAATTAGGACCAAAACGTTTTTTTTTTCTAAATCGGTCTCTGAACACCTACAACGTATACAAGATTATTCCGGATTAGCCTGCATTGAACAGCTAGGCCCACAGGTTACACACACACACACACACACACACACCAAATTAGTGACCTAGGTCAGTGGACAATGCTAACCTGCACTCACTCACTCCACAGGCTATTTTTAAACAGGATAGACTTGGGGCTAACCTGTTAAAAATACCCAGGGGCCTCTGGGTGTCATATCTAATCCCCGCCCACCTGAGCTCCCTTTAGCCTGAGGCACAGGAAGCCATACAATGAACACGCTAACCAAATTCCTTTAATGACAATTTAAGTTAAAACACTGTGCTCACTTCTGTTCTGACTTCTGCACAGCATTATAGGGAGAGAATAAGCACTTGAGTTATGCAGGCGCCTACACACCTAATCAATACATTCTCAAGCAGTCAAACTGGGAGGGGGCAGGGAAGCAGCGAGGGTGGGATCGGAAGTCATTGAGCCAAGGTGATCTCCAATTGGACGCTGCTGGCTGCTTTCCAACCAATCAGTGAGGGTTCAGCGGGTTCATTGGGTTTGTCAAGGGTTTACATGGGGACACTGGAGGGGAAAGGTCTCCTCTGTTTGATCTATATGAACCTACAGCAACAACAGGTGGGTTCCTATTTCTGCTGGCTGGCTGCCAACACACAGCAAAGAAAAAACACAAACAAAACAGAACAGAAGGTATTTGTGCCCTTCAAGACTGTAAGAGGACACAATGCTTCAACAGCGATCAAGTATATGAATTGTTCTAATGTTTTCCTTCCATTATTTAACTCTTGGATCCATTTTCAAAACCAGCTAGCGGATGTTTATTGAAAGTGATCCACCAAATATTACATTCTTTCACTATTTCCATATTTTATTTGCCTAACGATAAAAACAATAACATCAAATGCATGTGATTAATTGAGATAAAAGATAATAATTAACCACGACGGGACAGAAATAGAGTCTGCAGAGTTAAATAACAAAGATTCTATCTGAGCTTCTCAAATGGATGGAAGTAAGGAGCAAAAGAAAAAAAAAGAAAAAATCTTTGGGGTTGTAGCTCCGTCAATATACGTTTATGTGGCAACACGTGCCAGAGCCACTGATGTGTTTCTGTACTGTGGCTTTAATGCTGTCTGTAATTACTGCATTACATGTTGACTGACTCTGGGTCTGTTGTGCAGCTGCAGCTCTACAGTTCTACTCAAAAGGAAAAATGACGGTACTTCTGATTCCTCTTTGTTAGTACTGTCTGTTCAGGGTGGATGATTGAGTTTCCATTTAACCTTCTGATCAAACATGTGCCCAGTCAGCTTGGCTGCGGTCACAATGCACTTGGTTAAAATAATTCACACCACGGGAACTCTGCAATGTGAGTTTCAACGTGTAACAGTGACTGCACATACAGTTTTGATTAGTTGAATAGGTTTTGAACATAGACACATAATATATTGTGGATCCATTGGTATATATTGTGATGGAGAGAGACATATATGTCACACACAAAGATAAACAAGATGAGAGCTGAGCACGAGGTGTAGCCATGGACACTGCTCAACAAATGAGTAATGACAACAACAACAGGTGCACACACACACACACACACACACACACACACACACACACACACACACACACACACACACACACACACACACACACACACACACACACACACACACACACACACACACACACACACACACACACACACACACACACACACACACACACACACACACACACACAGACCAAAGACCTCTGTGCCAAAACCTGCTGCCAACATTTCACTGGCATGTACTGTCGCTAAAGAATGGCTCAACATACCGTATGCATTTGTTTCCAAATAACTGTAGTGTGCTTTGTCTGTGGTTAATAACAGGGTTATGTTTCTTTAAGCAATGGTTGGAAACATATACCGAACTTGCCACTCGAACGGACCGCGTCATTTGTCTGAGTATACATGGCCTTTCAAATATTCGATAAATGTCCGATGCATGGCTGTCTCCACTATGCTAGGTGGCGCTGTAGCCCTTTCAACGAGTGGTTATAGAGCCACGTCCGGTTCCCTTCCGGCAACAACCCTACTATTTTTTACATCGTCTCCTTCCACTTCCTTGTGAAATCATTCGCAGGGATTCTCGAGCAAGCGCAGAACGAGAACTCCGATGTGTGATATCCGATCCCTGTATACATGCAGAGAGAATGCCAACTATGAACGAGTTATCTAGGTGTTCTCTGCTTGTCCGTTAATGTGCAGATTTGTGTGCGAAGTAAATCGGATAAAGGTGTTTATATGCATTTTACAAGTCCTGTTGAAGTCTTATTTGTTTATTTACCCGATTATGAGTATGCATGTAAACGCACTGACTGATTCTTTGGTCTAGGCTGAAGGGACCGAATCGAACTGCACTGGGGCCGGTTTCCCGAAGCCTTCTTAGAGCCTTCTTAACGCTACGTCATTCGTAACCCCTACGTAGAGTTCCTACTTAACGTTTCGCCTGTTTCCCGAAACCTTCTTTGCTACGAATCTCTTTCGTACGTCATACGTTGGTAAGGTTGGTCTGGAGCGCCCGCAGAGCCTTCTTAGCTCTACCGTATGGATGTTTCAGCTCTCACTTGTGTCATTTAACTAATACATCTGACTGTATTTCATATCAAACGGACACAGCGATGACTGTATTTAATAACAAACTGTTAAAAACGATCCAACTGTATAGTGTATATCACGTATATTTAAAGTAGGCTTAGGCTATTATATATTTTAGCAGAATACCATTAACTCTGATTCACAAAGTGTTCAAAATATATGAACAAGTAGCCTACTTTTTAGTCATCTAACTGACTTGACAATCAGCATTAACTGAATGGATGCGATGTCCCTCAATATGAAAATACTTTATACGTGATACACTATAGCCTACAGTCGGATCGTTTTTATCAGTTTGTTATTAAATAGGCTACAGTCATCGCTGTATCCCTGTGATATGAAATACAGTCAGATTTATAAGTTTAATGACACAAGTGAAAGTCCCTGCGATCGCTGTGGCATCGCCAGAGATACAAACCCCACATTTCCTTCTGTAAAGCACCATGCGTAAAACGGACAAGAGTGACATCCCTGTTGCGCATGGAACTGCCACAAGTCATTCATGATGAAAATAATTGCTGTAAACAATCTTCATCTCCTCCGCTGTTTCTATATTTTCTATATCTTTTTTTAAATTGGTATAGGCTATGGTAGTATGTTCGACATGGTTAACACTAGAACCTCCGCACTGTGTTCCACACCGGCTCTCAGCTGTCAGCTGAGCCCGGGCAGAGTGCGTCGGATCCTCCGCCTCAAAACATGTAAACGTGCGAAAAAATGAATGAATAATCAATTAGAGCTTACCTTAAAATAAGTGTGCCATGTTACTGTTTATTGTATTTAGGATTTTAGCTCATTTGGACGCTGTTTGGGCCGTCTGTTTTTATTTATATAGGCTATTGGCGATATTATATCTACTTTCAGTTTCATTACTGACCCACCAAGTAACGTGATTAGTGTTCTTAAAGATACTTAGATTATAAAACAAGAGTTCCAAAACACAGATGATGATTCAACAAACTAATTCATGACTTTATATTACACTAGAAATGCACGGGTAGATTTGATTAGACAGCATACAGATGCAGCTGCGCATGAAATGAGCAGGAAATGGATAATCGAACTCGGAGCAACCGATTTCAGCAGTGTACGAACGACGTAAGGAGTGCTTCTCCTAAGACACGGTTCGGGAACCACGACTACAGAGGTAAACAACTTTGGTAAGTCATAACGTAGGAGTCTTCGTAGGAGTCTTCGTAGCGCTAAGAGATGACGTTATCGGGAAACCGGCCCCTGGTCATTTATTTTATTTTATTTATTATTCTTTCGGACAATTCCACCAATACACAATTTTCTCTTTCATATCTTCATACATCTTACTTTGTGTTGTCCGAAGGGTGACGGAAGAAGCCAAAGGCATTTGAAACAAGGCTTTAGTCATGGGCCAGACGGACCAGACCTTGTTACTAGTCGAGGTGGCAAAACTTCCTTAATATAAAATTGAGGATGCAACACATTGCAGATACAGCAAGGATTGTTTTGCAATCAAATCATTAACTGGTGAATTCGTAATCTAATGGTGAGGCCAGTGAGGATGCACACCTCTAGTTTTCTTCAGGGGGCCCTCCACTCGCTCCTTGTACTGATTTGAAGAGCTCTTCACAGGGTACATGAGCAGAAGTTGTTTTTCACACCATTACACATGAGTGGAATAAAATGAGATGCAATGAGAACCCGGTGTGACATTATTTTGCTATCAAGCTCGCTGCTAGAGCCATCTCTACAACTACACTGCAGGATCTTACTCACACAAGGATTTTCAAGTTTGCAAGTTTTGCTTTTCAGAATTTAACAAAAAACTAACTCCACATGCAAAAGTAGACAAATACTGTTATTGATAAAAATGAATTAATAATGTTAAACAAATAAAACTCCAAAATGCTCAAAGGTTCACATAGTTTTAAGCAGCACAGTATATGGATGATCTAATAACTGTTTCAGTCACTTTTATAAGGAAATATTCACCAGTTCCTGCTTTATTTATCTATTTTTGGGCACATTTTTTATGCTTTATTGATAGTACAAAGAGACAGAGGTGAAATGGGGCAGAGAGGGGAGTGACATGCAGAGAACGACCGCGTGCGGAGAATCGAACCCGGGCTGCTGCTGGGCCCGGCCCGGCCCGGAGGGGGACGCCTTACCACTGAGCTATAAGGCGCCCCCTTATTTATTCTATTTTTGAGAGACAAAGATATGTTATGCCCAGAAGCACACAGTCCTCCTCCCTCGGCGAGAGCTAGCACTAAAAATCGACCAGAAAATCCTGTGCTCGCCAATAAAAGCTTTGACATCTGGGTTGACATTTTATGAGCGAGCATGTATTGAGAATTAACCATTTAAATCATCAAAAGTTGAGATATTCCCCACAGATGGGCCATGAAGGAGCTCCATTTCCTTCAAAACAGCTTGTGTCTTGAAGGATCTCATCATATACCCACATTTAACAGCTATAGCTATGGAGACCAAAGCAGGTGCTATAAAGACAGAATTAACATTGACATCAACATTAACATATTAAGAATAGAGAAATGACATTCATTGGGCAGATAGAAACATGACTCCAAATACTGCAGGGATAGTTATGTACCGCCAAAACATGCTGGACAGCTTGAATCATGCTAGTATTAGACTGCCTTATATTGAGAGGGATTTCTAATACCGAATAAAGAACAAACCAAGCTGATGGCATTTGTCTGGAACATGAACTGAGTCTGTGACCTTTCAGTGGAGAGACGGTTCCTCTGACAACAGAGCCACCCTGCTGCTGTGGTCCATTACATCCCATTATCCAACCTTACCTTCATTCACACATATCTATACTTTTAGGTCCCGATTTAGAGACAGGCAAATATAATGTCCAGCAGGTTGAAAGCCTTATAGCCAGAAAGTGGTCTCCTTGATTTATCTATCCCTTACATTTTCACAACTATGACAAAAAAATCAGAGACAGGAATTCCATCTTTTCCCAAATTCCTTGCCTTACTTGACGAGAGAGAAAACTAGACATGAATCACCATGTTCCTAGACATTCCTGTCATTAAAGATGTAAAAGTTAAAGAGCAAAGTTTAGTGGGTCAGACAGTGGGTCCATCATCAGTCCCTACATGTTTTAAAGAATGACTTAAACATGAGTATTAGGGGAGTCGGCGTCTCAGTTCGGTCGCCCTACATTCCCTCCATTCATTCCTCCCTTCTTTCCTTTCTGCTTCAGTGGTTCGAAAGTGTCCGGGCATAAGGTGCGAGGTTAAAACTGGGGCTAAATCTCTATTTAAATCTATACTCACTGCTGTGAGGTTTCAGTGGTGTCTGAATATTAATACAAAACTAGCAGTGGAAGGCAGTCAGACTACTCTGCCCAGCATCCATCACTCTCATTCTCCCCCCATACTGTTTGATGGGGACTGTAGGTCAAAGAGACACTGGTGCTTCTGTCTGTATACCCTGGTTTGTTGATTCAGGGCCAGGGAGACCCTTGGTGGTCCAAACTGCCTTTTCTTTGTCCTCATACAACCTACAGCCTCAGGAAGACAGTTATCACCATCTTCTCATCTTATTAACTGGTTTATCGCCAGTTTAAAATATGATACAATTTGTTTTCGGGATACTAAGTATTGTCTATACTTATCTGTGTTGGTCCAATTTGTATCCTTACGTCCAAAATAAACTTGGATCACTTAACTTGAGACGCAGCTACTATGTCAAATATATTCAATGTTCTTTGCACTGGTTCTTGCCGAGTTTCTTAAATTGAAAGTTAATGAAAATAGATGTTGCCTTTTCAAACTTTGCTTGCATGAAACGGCTAAATTGAAAAAAGCATTTAAAAACCTAACAAATCCTTAGAATCCTTAGGATTTGTAGAGAAACTGATATTTACTAAATTAGGCACACAAAAAGCATAAACAACTATCACACTTACAATAGTAAACTCACTGAAAGATTGAACAAAGGTTAAAGCTGCAGTTGAGAGTTTCAGCCGTTGGGAGCCGTTGGGATCCCAACGGCTGTTTTCGCAACGCTCTACCTGCTGCAGCTCCTCCCTCCGAACGACAGCTAAGCGCGTTCATGTTGCACCCAACGCACCTAGTGTGTCTCCCCCCCCCCCCCCCATCCCCGATATATTTATTCCCCTAATCAACCTTGGCCGACCCGACACAACAGCGATCATGTCCGCACAAAAACACGGCCAACAATTGTGCCAAAAGACAAATTAACAGCAACTGAACGGAACAAATAGCCTTAAAACAGCATTGCAGATTCACACAAACAGCAAGGGAGCACCATACCAAACACATTTACAGCACCATTGTGTGCACGGCAGTACAAAATAAAGGCAAGTAGCCTACCTGGCTGTGACGGGACCGTGGCTGGCGTAGATAAACACCGGTGCTTCGTTGTACTTTTCGTGAAAGTTCCCCGGACTTAGCAGTTATGTTTCGGTTCATTATATGGAGGTGGTGGCTGCACACAACCGGGTGAGTTAACTAATGCTATCCGACCGGTGCTAACTTGGTTTATCAGCTAAAGCACAGCCAAAGGAAGCCCATTCTCCTGGCTCACTTTCCACACGTCTTCTAACCCCGAGCGGCTTCAGGCAGTACAAAATAAAGGCAAGTAGCCTACCTGGCTGTGACGGGACCGTGGCTGGCGTAGATAAACACCGGTGCTTCGTTGTACTTTTCGTGAAAGTTCCCCGGACTTAGCAGTTATGTTTCGGTTCATTATATGGAGGTGGTGGCTGCACACAACCGGGTGAGTTAACTAATGCTATCCGACCGGTGCTAACTTGGTTTATCAGCTAAAGCAAAGCCAAAGGAAGCCCATTCTCCTGGCTCACTTTCCACACGTCTTCTAACCCCGAGCGGCTTCATACATCAACAGCCGCCCGACTACATTTCCTCCTCGGTGTTTCTCAGTCTCTCTGTACACACTGTCCTCCCACCGTGTTAGTTGTTGGTATCCGGGGAATGGTAAATTGAGGGTTCGTTGCATAGATAGTAGGGATGTCCATGGTTAACTGGTTAACCGTTAACCGTTAAGAATATCTTTAACCGGTTAATACTAAAGGTTAAACGGTTAAAAAAAAAAAAAAAAAAAACTTAATTTCTCTGAAATCCGGACTCTTATTTTGATATCGCTAAACCGGATGTAAGAATGCCAACTGTCGGTAAAGAATGATACGAGTAGTGTAGGCTACTCTCAACTTTATAATAGGTCCATGGTCCCAGTCACAGCTTATGGTCACAACACTCCCGTGTCATATGTTTGTATAATTTAATTAACAGCGTGGGCTCCCGCTATCTTAACATAGCGCTAGCATTAGCCTTCTTGAGGTGGATGCTGTCCTACATCTATCACCGTCTCAGTGAGTGTGTGAGGGAGTGACAGACAGCCAGGCAGTGAGTGCACGCCCCCTGCACAGACACAGGTCTGCCATGATTGTGTGCCAGGATTTCTTTATATGTCCATGGGATCAATAGCGAAAATCCGTCATAAACAAAAGCGTTAAGTATCGTTATGCAGTACTGATAACATCGGAGTTTATCAATATTACGGTCTTTCAAAATGTTGCCCCGTGCTCAGCACTACTTAGCACCGCGTGTGTGTGTGTGTGTGTAAATGTCCCTTTTCAGTCAGTTATTGCACTTTCTGCTCCTACATTCGCATACTAGACCTCTTCTCACAACAGACAAAGGTGCCGTGTGAATGTGAAAATGTAGCCATTTAAATTGGCTACTGGTCCCTGAATTGTTTTTAAATTAATATGCTGGTCCTTGGAACAAAAAAAAGGTCGGGAACCCTGCTATAATGCTTCATGTATTTCACTACAAATAGGCTACATTAAATCTTAACGGTTAACCGGTTAATAACCGTTAATTCTGGTGGTTAACCGGGTTAAAGAAAAAATTCTAAATGGCCATCCCTAATAGATAGTATAGTATAGATAGTTCGTTGGTGAATACATTGCTATTCGCTGTCTGCCGTAGTAGGGCCAAACAGTAGTTTCAGACTGCTAGGGTCGTGAACGCTCACGCAACTGACGCATCAGCGTCGTTGCCAAGTGAACAGACAGTCCCACAGCCAATAAGAACGGAGTATCTGAGCCTCGCTCTGATTGGTCAAAATTAACATGAGCGGTGGCAATTTTGGGGGGCAGCACACAGAGGCAGGGGGGAGCAAAGTGATGAAAAAATATTTTCAGACCACTTCACCTACATATAGCTGAATGGCTATTATGACAGTTTTTGCCAAATATTACAGTGAAAAAACTCTCAACTGCAGCTTTAAGAAAAAAAAATAAGAAAAAATTAAAGGGATTTAATCAGCTTAGATTACATCGTCTGGCTCAAATGTTTCACTGGATATCTGATCCAAGGTCAGATTCAAAACACAGAGTCCCCGAATCAACAATGACAGCAGAGGGAGCATTTCCTGATAATCAAACTATTGGTACATACATTTTCCTGCCATGGGTTGTTTTAAGCCTCATACAGTCTCTGACTTGGAAACAAAACCCCTAAAGAGCGTTACTTACAAAACTCTTGGAGTGCCACTGTGAAAGCTACAATTGTAAATGCAGCTTTGCCGAATCACAGAGAGCAGTCCAGGGAAAACACCCAAGGACAGTTAGGAGAGAACATGCTGTACCTTGTGTTTTTGCTGTAGGTTCATCGTTCATCTACAGTATTCTCAATAAAACCCGGCCTAAAACAAACGGTGAGGCATTTCCTTTGTGACAGGAGAAACTTAATCTAGTCTTCAAGCTTCAACTCTAAATGGTATCCTGGCAAATACCTAGAAAATCAACCAAAACCTTGTGTCTAAAGCTGACATGTTGCTTTCTCATTCAACAGCTTAACAGACACAAATCCATAGTAGAAGCAGCAACCGCCACATATCCTCAAATGACACACACTGCAAGTGTGTTTTTAACGATGTGTGACATTCGTGGCTTCTGATGCAAACTGTGTAAAGTCGGATAGTATGTCATCAAGTGCTGTCAGCGAGTCGGCATCGGTTAGGACTGAAGAGTGAAGACTAGACGGAAGATGTTTGAAAATGAAAACAATTATGCGGCTGTGGAGTTGGAAGTAAGTGAGTCCAGGAGACTTCTGTAGCCTACTCTTCATCCCCAATAGCATAAGGCTATTTTTACACAACAACGGTTTTTGCTAACAACAGGCAAGTTTTTCCTAGCCTGGCTCCGCCCGCCTACCTACCTACTTCCGCTCAATTTTCATTTCACTTCAGTAGTCAGTCTGGGGGTGGGGTGTGTTCATGGAATCCGCTCGTCCAAATTTTTGGTTATCCAATCAGCGAACAGACCGAGTGGCTGAGAACGATGACGTCGAATCCAGTTGCAGTTGAGTGCTGCGTTCCTTTTTACTCGGAACTCGGAAATTTCCGACTTAGTAGTTCCGAGTTCCGACCTGTCTGTGTTCCAGTGCATCTGCTCGGGAAAGTATGGACGCCTACAACCTTTCTCACCCAAATAACTAAACGTTAGGCTCTAGCAAGTTACCGTTACCAGGTACCGGTAGATCCATAGACTACAATATGTAGTGAAGTCGGAAATTTCAGGAGCTCCCTGTACAACTGAAACGCACCGTCAGAAGCCGGCTCATGACATACGTCTGACCAAATGTGATGCGATTGGTTGGCTGATCCAGAGTGGCACTGGGCCGATCCAATAGTTTTAAACTTCAACAGACACCCGCCTCCAAGTGAGTGAACGTTTGCCAATTACAGCACTTCCAGACCTACTGTACAAATTAAATGAAGTACGATGGTCTGGTTGGACCAGGCTAAGTTTTTCCTTTACTTTTGAAAAAAGTTCCACATTAAGATGACAATGTTTCGAATCCGCATGCATCAAATGATGATGGTTGCACTACAGCTATTTTGATACTTTTAAATAGAAAAGGTGGTCCATTGTTGAGTGCAATGCTCAACATCAGTGGGGAAAAAAGTTTACAAACAAGTCTATAGCTGTTTTGTGTGACTTCAGCCTTTCAAGGTAGTTTGACCAGAACTGTTTTAAATTGGACACTAAGTCAGTAGATCAAACACCTGATCCCCTGAGCTTTAACTTCAGCCCACCATCACCTCTCTACTTAGTGTAGACATATGATCAGCTTTGTGATCACAGCTGATCCTACCACTGCACTCACACTACGGGTGAGCGTTCATTGTCTCAGCTGTTCTCCTCGGATGCAGACGTGCTATACTGAGCCGCCCTGAGGTCCACTGGCTGCTCTTTAAAAGGTGGAGTCAGAGATTCTGGAAAACGCTTTTTGTCAAAATCGCTTTTTGTCAAAATCAGTGAATATGTGCTTCCAATTTAGCTACATGCCAGAGCTTTGTGCACGCTGGAAAAGAGATCTGGTGTTAATACACAGCCTGGGCTCTGTAAACTGGTATGTAAATAAAGGGATACGTAAACAAAGGGGGCCCACCACACCTAACAACATGCCCGTTTACAGAGCCTAGGTTGTGCGTTTACACAGGATTAATTTTTTTCAGCACACGCACGCACGCACACACACAGGTAACGGATCATGTGGAGAATGAGATATTCAGTGATTTTGACAACAGAATCGCTGACTCCACCTTTAACCCATGAACTCCTCTGCAACTTGCAATCTCATTGGGCTTCTACTGAGTACTCACCTGCAAGTTGCACCAATATAAGAGTTCACTAAACAATTCTGGCAACTGAAAAAAAACTTGAGGGGATGAACTCCAAACTGCACATAACAGATCACAATTGATTTAAATGCGATTGTTGAAATGTAGAGCACCAAAACATTTACATAAGTCTTTACATAAGCCACTTCCTTTTTAGGGTTTGCCCTCATGTTGCCTATAACTGGCTTGTTAGGTTAGGTAACCCCGGACACACATTTGACGCTCATTCATTCCAGCGAGGCTATTTAACCCCCCACCCAACCCAACCCCACAGATGTGTCAACTCTGTCTGCGGCATAAGAGTGTCCTGCTGGGGTGTTTTTTTTCTTTCCAGAGGGGCTTGTTGTGAAAAAAAAGAGAAGAGAAGAGAAAGCAACGTGCTCGCTCGTTTCATAACACGGAAGGAATGAGGCAGCATACAGCAATGCAGAAGGGAAGAAACGCCGGTGCAGCATGCTCCTCTATTGTCTGGAGCCTAATTGACGCCAAAAAAAATTAAAATGTCTAAACTGAGAAATGGCTGGAAACAAAGCAAACCGTTAGTGTCGAGCGGATATGAAAGCCGTTGTGTGTGGCTATATCTCTCACCTTCCGTTCGGCTTCTGAGTCCCTCCAAGTGAAACGCTTTTATTTGTGAAGTGGCAATGGGCAGGTTTGTCCGCTCTCACTCATTCATCAGTATTTCTTGCTCCAAAGAAGAGGAGGAGGGTCGGTCCTGTTGGTCCCTGCATGCGCTCTGCACACAAAAAAAAAAGCATTACGAAAGTTCCGGAAGTGCACGAGCATCCAAACTGTTGGGGGTTAGCCGGCACAAAAGCTGCATACATAACAACAGTAGGCTAGTCGAACACTGCCAGTTCATGTAACGTCGATTTCATTTTAGAGTGATGTCTGGTTCAATATTTTTTCTTCATTATAATATTTTACAATATTTCTTCATAATAGTTTTAATAGCTTACATATTGGCTATACATGTCTTGTCCTTACTTGTATAATGTGCACACCCTATTTAGGTTGTACACTCTTTGTTTTATTGACAGAGACAAAGAATATTCAAATATAAAAAGAATAAAGTAGGCGTCACAAATGTATTTATGTATTAGGTAACTAATAGGCCAGCCTTTATTTTGTTTATTCATTATTAACAAGAATAGTTAGTGTTGAAATGTCTGGAGAGAAAAAAATACATACAGTATTTGACCAAGACCTGGGAAATAAAGGAGTGTAACAAATTCACCCAAACTAAAGCGAGACTGATATTCAAAATACATCATGTCTGGGTTGCCATTTTTTCACTGGTGAACGTCAGTCAACAGTCAGGCTGGCTGTGTGAGGTGAAGCGTTCACACCTTTTGGTGCAGGTGTAAAGCAAGGTCAGGGAGTTGACTTCAGCTCAGTCCTTTTACATCCTTGACACACCTGCTTTTGTCAGGCAAAGTTCTGTGGAAGAGTGATGGACAAAGTAACAACCCATGTGATACAACATTGAGATTATATCAGCCTTATGAATTATGCAATGCGTGTTCAATACGCTTTCACTTGTGAGCTTGTATGATCTTCACTTTAGATTATCCAAACGAGTGAATACATTTCTCCTCTAGCCTTTCATGTAACTATATAAAACCTTATTGAAACTAACTTATTTGGCCTCAGGCAGAAAGCAACCACCCATCATACCCAGCGGGAGCCTAAAGGCACACAGCAGGGTATTGTTTCATAACATTCTGTCTTTTAGATGTTGGGGAGTGACTGAGTGAAACTGGGATTCACTTTAACAGACTGACTAATACTTACATGTGAACAATTTTATAATGACTTTACAATGATGTTTTTCTTAATACGATACACTTTACATTATACTCACATTGTGCAGGTGAGCTGCTGTTCACCTTTCCAGGCTGATTATTAAACATGCAGTGGCATTCTTTACCTAACATCTTTCCACTGCACTGTGCCTTTGGTCCTATCTCTCATTCACACAGTGCCCCCTTTTGGCCAAAGCTCCACAGTGCCTTGCATAACACTGGATTACACAACTAGATTTTTTGATTGAGTAACTGTTAATGTCTGTGGTTGATATGTCTCCTTACCCTTATGTGACACATTCATCGCTCACTAAAAGGCCAAGCATAGTCCCTGTAGCGTAGCACAACAGTCGCTGCTGTGGACAACACAAAGCAACTGAGGGCTCTACTCTTTCCTTTTTACTCTAAGTCTTCTTTTGCTTTCAGTCTACTTATTTATTCATGCCTTTCCCATCCCCAGTATTGATTTGTTTCTCTCTGTCTCCACAACTCTTACATTCTTATCTTGCTGTTTCTGCACCGTCTCAATGGTGTGCAAGCTTCTCTACTTCTTGCGTAAGACACTGTGTAATACACGTCAGACTGGGTTTAATGGTGTGTGTGCATCTGTGTATGTGTCTGTATGCGATCGATGTTGGATATCTGTGGAGTGAAAGGAGAAGATGGAGGCTACAGGCTGTATGGGAAATTGAAAACAAAAAGCTCTCTCTCTCTCAAGGCGCACACTTCTGAATCCACCCAAAGTGGATTGATTAGACACACACACACACACACACACACACACACACACACACACACACACACACACACACACACACACACACACACACACACACACACACACACACACACACACACACACACACACACACACACACACACACACACACACACACACACACACACACACACACACACACACACACACACACACACACACACACACACACACCTTATTTGCAGTATTTTCAACCTTCAGGCCTTTGCACAATAACAATAGTTTCCTTACCTGCATCTAGTCAGTACAAGCTTTGACTGACTAACTTCAAATGTTGAGTCCTACAAACTTAGTTGTGACAACTAATTCTCTGTCATACAGGGGCCTGTTTCAGGTAGCTGGTTTTGAGGCAACCCGGAGTTTGTTCGCTCTGAGTTGGTGGAAACTCTGGGTTTTCCGTTTCAGGTAGCAGGTTCAATGCAACCGAGAGTCAGTTACTGCGGCAACATACGCCGTGGGTCTAACCTGCTGGATAGGTGGTTAGACCTACCCGAGTTTGTTTTCACTTTACGCTGCAGCTCCGACTGAAGAAAGAGTGTCACTGTCACACGCGTCCCTGTACAGTTTGAAGCAAAATCACTCTATAGAAATCTCCATCGGGATGTTTTTATCATTTCCTGATGATTTTACGTTTGACAAATCATTTATCTGATCAGTAGCCTTGTTCCAGCCCTCGGTCCGTTCATAGGCGGCCACCTTACACATCGTGACATGCTCTACATTCAGATTAATAAACCTATTTGTAGCCTATTGTATGTTTTTTAACGTCTGTGCCACTGAACAGATTTATGTCAGGTGGATTCATGTAACGCTGCGTCTGCACGCGATCGTTGTAGTTCACTTGTGCGATCCTAAAGTCACAGACAAGCCTCGTTAAATAGCCTAATATGAATATAAAAATGATATAATAATTTAAACTGTGATCACTTGAGGAAAATGGATCTGGTAATAAATCAATCAGGCTCTTCAATGGAAACTGTCACCTAATGTGTCTTGACGTTAATGTATTTCACTCCCCATTTAAAAGAAGCGACAGTCTGTTCTGTTTACTGCACAGTAGGCTTTAGGCACTGTAAGCAATGCTGTGCCGCGCCAGCTTTATTACTTTACAGCTGATATGCGTAACTTTTTAAAATAGACTATGGCTTCTCATACGGAAGCGAAATGATTATCTTGACAAAAAATGTTTGCTCTGTTTTTTTTCTGAATTGCCGAGGAGATTAGATCAGAGTTATGAGACAATATCCCGTTAATTCTTCTCCATAGGCTACCATAAGCTCATTCGTTAATATTTCTAACTCTAGTGGGAGGAGCGGAGATTTCTTTTTTTCTTTTTTGAGAAGTGGAGAAGTGGGAGGATCAATCATTTGTTTCTTCTGTTTCCATGGTGAATCATGTTATCAGCGATCCATTGACGATGGCTTTTATGCACACGCTCCACCCAGAGTGAACACGCTCAGAGTTGATAAACCCAACGCTGATCCACTGTTCTGAAACCGAAAACCCAGAGTTGCTTATCAACCCTGCGCTCTGAGTTAACCAACTCAGAGCGTATGATTAAACCCAGAGTATGTAAAACCAGCTACCTGAAACAGGCCCCAGGTATCAAACAAAACCAAAACATGTTGATTCAAACATCAAACAATAACACTCATACTGTATCATACCAGTTGAAATCACTCCCAGGACCCTCACTTGACATATTCATGTCCTTTCAAACACGCCAGTATCACTGCACATCATGTATAACAGACCAGACTTCATTGTGAAAATAGTAAAAAATAAATAAAAGAGGGGCAGGAACGTGAGGGGGTAAGGAGTTAGGGTAAGTGGTTAAGCAATGGTAAGCGCTTTGCTAGTCATACTCAACCACTCAAATTGCTTTATAATGCAGTTGCATTTACCCATTCACACACACATTCACGCAAGAGTTAGGTTAAGGATGTAAGCAATAGTAGGATGGCCTAGAGGAAAGAGAGGCCGACCAGTAATCATGAGGTCCCTGGCACCGGACAGGAGGATGTTAGTAGTGGTGGCTGGTGTTACATCTACTGAGGATTACATTGTCAGCACCACTGAGAAACAGCAGGCCATATAAAATATGAATCATTGCTTAAAGTTTGAATGGCTCCTTTACTGCCAGGCCAGCCACATCCATCTTATTCATTCTGATTATGATGAGTACAATGTAGGCTAGTGTGTTTGTTCTAGTAGTTTTTCCTGAAGTCCATGCAGAGTAAATAAAGACCTGTTCTAATTGTGATACTGTGTCCATGTAGACTAGCAGGAGGGGCCCTCAGATTTCCAGATACCCCTACCCGAGGTAGAACAAACCTCAACAATGATTTTTTAAATCTTTAGAATGTCCTGTTCATGAAATTGATTCTTGAGCACTTTTATCTTTGGGCGAAATATGTTTTTTTGGTTATTCTTCAGAACTACCCCAGTCCCTCAAAAAGAGCCAAATTAGGCCATTCCGAATAGGGGATATGTGACAAAAAAGCCCATAACTTGGGAATGCTCACTCTTTTCTTCATCAGATTTGCTGAGGTACTAACCAGGTGTCTGTCCCACATCACCAAAAAGTTAGAATGTAATTTACCAAAACATTTATTGAAATAGAGTCCTGTATACAGAGCTTTAGTTTAGGCGGAAATGGTACTTTTGTGGTGATAGGAAAAGAGGGTTCCTTTACTTTTCTCTCAAATATCACCAAAACATAAATCCCTGCCAAATGTACCATTTATGTATTGTCTAGGATGCTATTGAACAATAACCAGTGGTTGTATGAAGATATATATTACAGTTCAATTTCTAATGAGATTTTTCTAGAAGTACTCCTCCACTGAAATAGCCATATTAGGACATTCCGAATAGCCTATAGTCCAGCAGATATGTGAATGCATTGTGCTTTTTATGATACAAACATGAGCGTTGGCACACTGTTAGAGCATGCCCTAAGGAAGATTTCTGGCTATAGGGCCATCGCCAATTTTTCCTATGGTCCCCACGGCGGCCATTTTTTAAAATGGCCACCAGCAGCTCTTATAGTACTAGCAGCTTGGGTTGTAGAGCACCTAGGATCTTGATTATGGTGTCTAATCCCACATTTTCTAGGATGGACAAGGCATTGGTGCTATTTAAAACATGCTAGAAAGTACCCAACTTCATATATCTGGCATTCAGGGAACACAATTGTGGTAAAACCTTCAAATATTAGCGGAGTTATGCATATTTTCATGAATTACAGAATCAGTTCATGAGTTGTATGCTGACCTCATATTGTAAGCATATAAAGTCAGCATACAACTAAAGTAAATATCTTTTTCAAAGCCTGAACAATACATCAGTTTAGCCTGTTTGATAGGTTGCTATTTTATCCGTGTAACCCTCTCTGAGTAAGTCAACATTGCTCTAGGTTCCGAAGGAGCTAAGTGATATAAACAGTTACCACAATGAAAGTACCAGGCAAGGTAAGTTGCAAGCAGTAACTTTTACTCACATAAAGTTGTAGGTCACACCCAAAACACATATGCATATCATCATCATCATCATCATCATCATCATCATCATCATCATCATCATTCAACCGCTTATCCGAAATTGGGTCGCGGGGGCAGCAGCTTGAGCAGGGAACCCCAAACTTCTCTTTACCGGGCCATATGCATATACTGTTCATTATTTGAAAATAAAAACATGGGCCATTTAAAATAAATAATACGGTAAAGGGGAGGAGCTTAATGTGGGAAAGAGGAGGAGCTTAATATGGAAAAGGGGAGGTGCCTAAAGTGATTAAGGGGAGGAGCTTAATATGGTTAAAGGGAGGGCCTAACGTGGTAAAGAGGAGGAGCCTAACATGCCAAAGGGGAGGACCCTAATGTGGTAAAGGGGAGGAGTTTAAATGGTTAAGGGAGGAGCCTAAATGGTAAAGGGGAGGGGCCTAACGTGGTAAAGGGAGGAGCCTAACATGGTAAGGGAGGAGCTTAATGTGGAAAAGGGGGGAGCTTAATCAGTAAATGGGAGGAGCTTAAATGGTAAAGGGGAGGAGCCTAATTGACAGAGGGGAGGAGCTTAATGGGGTTAAGGGGAGGAGCTTAATATGGAATAGGGGAGCCTAACTGGGAAAGGGGAGGACCCTGACATGGTAAAGGGGAGGAGCTTAATATGACAGAGGGGAGGAGCTTAATGCGGTTAAGGGGAGGAGCTTAATATGGTAAATAGGAGGAACCTAACGTGGGAAAGGGGAGGAGCCTGACATGGTAAAGGGGAGGAGCTTAATATGGAAACTGGGGGGGCTTAATGCGGTAAAGGGGAGGAGCCTAGCAAGGTAAAGGGGAGGGGCTTAATGTGGTAAGGGAGAGCTTAATGTAGTAAAGGGAGGAGCTTAATGCGGTAAAGGGAGGAGCTTAATATGGTAAATAGGAGGAGCCTAATGTGGTAAAGGGGAGGAGCCTATCGTGGTAAAGAGGAGGAGCCTAATATGGTAAAGAGGAGGAGCCTAACGTGGTTAAGGGGAGGAGCTTAATGCAGTAAAGGGGAGGAGCTTGATATGGTAAAGGGGAGGAGCCTAATATGGTAAAGGGAGGAGTCTATCGTGGTAAAGAGGAGGAGCCTAACTGGTTAAGGGAAGCTTAATGGGGAAGGGATGGCCTAACGTGGTTAAAGGGGAGGAGCTTAATATGGTTAAGGGGAGCTTAATTCTGTAAAGGGGAGGAGCTTAATATGGTAAGGGATGAGCTTAACATGGTTAAGGGGAGGAGCTTAATGTGGTAAAGGGGATGAGCCTAATATGACAAAGGGGAGGAGCTTAATATGGTTTAAAGGAAATATGTTTAATTCTCATCAATCCGAGATGTGTGCCAATAAGGCGAGACAACAAGAAAACCCAATGGGGCTATTTTTTTCCTTTACCCCTATCAAAATGAAACTTTACTTTTCATGGTTGATTAGGGGAAATACATTATCGGGAGGGAGACTAGGCACGTTACGCTGCGTATAACCATTTTTGACACTAAATGATCAAGCAACATTTTAGCTGCGTTATGCACGTGGGGGGCCCTTTAAGAGATTGTGCCCAGGGGCCCATTATCTCATAATCCGTCTATGGTGACAGGGGACCGTGGCTGGCGTAGATCAACACCGGTGCTTCGCTGTACTTGTCGTGATAGTCCCCCGGACATAGCCGTCATGTTTGGGTTCATAATATGAGGCGCTTGCGGCACACAACAGGGTGAGTTAACTAATGCTATACGGCGCTAACTTGTTTTATCAGGAAGTCCATTCTCCTGGTTTACTCTCCACACGCCTTCTATTCCCGAGCTGCCGTCATACAGCACCGGCCGCCTGCAATATATTTTCCTTTTGAAAAGTCCAGGACCCAACAACAGCTCTCATCCCTGAAGAGTGACTGCTCCCTGTTCTCTAGGCTTTATATTGTATCCCAGATACGTGATGGAAGTCTGGATGAGTTTCTTTTAGCTCGAAAAACCAGGCATGTCCACTGGCATTGTCACAAATGGGCAAGCTAAGAACTGGAACCAAGTCAGACTTGGTGGGCTGTTTGGCGAACCTGATTTCATCACAAGAGAACAAATCCAACCCCATAGTACAGGTCAACATACTTGATGGGGCTCGTAAACATGCTACGACCTGGTGCTGCTGAGACCTTTTCTAAATATTCACAGAAGGTGTTCTCACCATACGTCCTGTCTAAGCTGGAGCATGTCAGCAGAGTGAATGTTGTGTGGGATCTATATTTTCCTGACAGTTTAAAGGCGGAAACAAGCAGCAAGATGGATGCCATGAAAGAGAACAGTTCAGCCTTGTCCAGAACGATGTATCGCCTTGCCGGGGTTCCATGCCTTTACTGGATGTGACACAGTGTCATCTTTTGGTGGCAGGGGTAAGAAAAATGCGTGGGATACATGGAGGAGCTTTGAAGATGTCACAAAAGCCTTCTGTGCCTTTGCTGCCACACCTGACTCCATAGACAACTGGATGGAGCCTCTGAAGAGATGTGTTGTATTGCTATATGACCGCACCAGCAGCCAGGAATCTGTCTATCAGGCAAGAAAGCAGCTCTTCACCCAGAAAGGAACATCAATTGAGGGACTTCCAACACAAGCAGCACTGATGCAACACAAAAAGAGGGCTGCCTACCAAGCTGTTCACTGTTGGGGACATATGATGGTTTCAGCCCCTCAACTCCCATCACCAATGGGGGTGGAAGTGGAAGGCCACAGGCAGATGGGAATTTCACTGGGCCGCACTACCAGGATCGATACAGGCCTGTTGTAAACTCCTCCGCTGTGGATGCAAAAAGGGGTGCAGTGGACATTGCAAATGTGTCAAGGCAGCACTTTGCACGGAAGTGAAATCAAGTAGAACTAGGCCAATTTTTTATGTTCAAATGATTTATATGCATATGTGTTTTGGGTGTGACCTACAACTTTATGTGAGTAAAAGTTACTGCTTGCAACTTACCTTGTCTGGTACTTTCATTGTGGTAACTGTTTATATCACTTAGCTCCTTCAGAACCTAGAGCAATGTTGACTTACTCAGAGAGGGTTACACGGATAAAATAGCAACCTATCAAACAGGCTAAACTGATGTATTGTTCAGGCTTTGAAAAAGATATTTATATTTACTTTAGTTGTATGCTGACCTTATATGCTTACAATATGAGGTCAGCATACAACTCATGAACTGATTCTGTAATTCATGAAAATATGCATAACTCCGCTAATATTTGAAGGTTTTACCACAATTTTGTTCCCTGAATGCCAGGTATATGAAGTTGGGTACTTTCTAGCATGTTTTAAATAGCACCACTGCCTTGTCCATCCTTGAAAATGTGGGATTAGACACCATAATCAAGATCCTAGGTGCTCTACAACCCAAGCTACTGGTACTATAAGTACATTTTTAGAAATGGCCGCCGTGGGGGCCATAGGAAAAATTGGCGATGGCCCTATAGCTAAAAATCTTCCTTAGGGCATGCTCTAACAGTGTGCCAAAGCTCATGTTTGTATCATAAAAAGCACAATGCATTCACATATCTGCTGGACTATAGGCTATTCGGAATGTCCTAATATGGCTATTTCAGTGGAGGAGTACTTCGAGAAAAATTTAATTAGAAATTGAACTGTAACATATATCTTCATACAACCACTGGTTATTGTTCAATAGTATCCTAGACAATACATAAATGGTATATTTGGCATGGATTTATGTTTTGGTGATATTTGAGAGAAAAGTAAAGGAACCCTCTTTTCCTATCACCACAAAAGTACCATTTCCGCCTAAACTAAAGCTCTGTATACAGGACTCTATTTCAATAAATGTTTTGGTAAATTACATTCTAACTTTTTGGTGATGTGGGACAGACACCTGGTTAATACCTCAGCAAATCTGATGAAGAAAAGAGTGAGCATTCCCAAGTTATGGGCTTTTTTGTCACATATCCCCTATTCGGAATGGCCTAATTTGGCTCTTTTTGAGGGACTGGGGTAGTTCTAAAGAATAACCAAAAAAACATATTTCGCCCAAAGATAAAAGTGCTCAAGAATCAATTTCATGAACAGGACATTCTAAAGATAAAAAAAAATCATTGTTGAGGTTTGTTCTACCTCGGGTAGGGGTATCTCGAAAACTAAAGCCTTTTTTGAGCACTTGCTGCTATGACTAACGTTGTTTCCAGAAGAAGAACAATTTCATTATTTAATCCATATGGAAATCAATTGCAGAGATTGGTGGGTTTTTCTACAGAAAACAAAGTCACTATGTAAACAGTCTCATCATACTGAGACTCTGAATGTAGGTGCCCTCAGTTCAGTCACAATTATCAGTCAGAAATATATGTCCGGGGCGCCCTTAGCTCAGTTGGTAGGGCGTCCCCTCCCCCTCAGGCCGGGCCCAGCAGCAGACCCGGGTTCGATTCGCGCCCACGGTCGTTCTCTGCATGTCACTCCCCTCTCTGCCCCATTTCACCTCTGTCTCTCTGCACTATCAATAAAGCATAAAAATTCCCCAAAAAATTATGATAAATAAAAAATGTCTGTTTTTGCATAATGTTCTTGAGTTTGTCCACCTCCTGTAATCCCACATCCCCACATGGTCAAATTAACAGGGAAACAAAGAGCCAAATTACATCTAGTCCTGCAGTGGGATTATTTGAGCGCAGTTAATTTGTCCACTGAAGAAAATCCATGGAATTGACTGAAGCTGTAAATCGAGGAACAATTAGATCTATACTTGTTGAAATACTAATGAACACAGATTGAGTAGTCCCCCCCCCCCCATTTGAGTAGACAGAAATACATTCTGTTTAAAATTGGAAATTGATTTGTAAAAAGAAGATCTTTGATGTTCAGCAACCTTCATGTCAAAGTACTCAGAGAACCAAGAGGAACAAACTCATTTTATAGCTATACATTGTGTAGTTTTTGATTTGATTTGATACATCTTTATTGTCCCAGAGGGGCAATTTGTTCTGCATTCAGTAGTTAACAATGTCACACAACAAACAAATAATTATAATAAATACAAAACACAGAACATAAAAGCATCAAAGCATATGGGAGACATCATGGAATATAATCATTTACATTGCTTAAGAAAGACAAAGCTACTACCCTAGTTCGTTTAGGAAGTCAACAGCTGAGGGAACAAATGATTTTAGACATCTGTTTGTTTTGGCCCTCTTCCTGTAAGTATATCTCCTCCCTAGTGGCAAGAGTCTAAACTTGCATGTAGAGGATGTAGGGGGTTTGACAGTATGGCCTTTGCTTCCTAGTGGCTCTGACTTGGTAAATATCGCCAATGCCTCCCAGGTCAAGGCCAATGATCTTTTGACATAACATGACAATTTTTCCAAGCCTTTTCTTATTGCTCAGACTGAGGTTACCGAACCTTTGCAGTAAACAGTATAGTTTCAAGAAAACCTTTGGAAAAGTCACAGCGAACAACAAAAACCAAATAAGAAGGATGCTCTATTTAAAACCATTATTCAGTGATTCTTTTTGGTTTGGACACATTTTAATATTGAACAAAAACATTAAAAAAAACATACATTTAGCATTTTCTCTTGATGGATGTCGTGTAATCCAACAATATAATAATAATAATGTATGAATGCAGCTCCAGGTCCAGGGGGGGCAGGGAGGGATGAATTGTTATTGAAGATGATCAACATTAGAAAATATAGATTTGCCAAGAAAAATATACATGACATTTCTTCTCCTACGTGTCAGCACAGTCAAAACAGGAAGTGGTTCCTTTGTTTTCAAAGGCCGTTACGGTGAGGTCCCTTCCTGTCTGTTCTTCAGGGCTGCCGCCATCCCATTCTAGCTGGTTTCCCTCAAGTAGAACTGTACATGTTGTGGTAAAAGTAGAGAACACCCAAGAGAAGCATGAGGCTGAAGCAGTACATTCAGTGGAGGCAGTAATACAAAAGCTGACACTAGATGGAGGCACAGGACAGGGACAGCTTTATTAAAGGGTCACATCTGACAAATCCAGAAGTTGTTGTGTGAAGGAAGTGGAACAAACAGCATTCTATCCCAAGTCCCCAGACTGCTCATCAGTTCAGCATCAACGGCATGACCCCGTGTGAGTGCAATGTTAGTAATGTGTGTTCAAACTGACCGCAACTGTGCGTCAAAAACACAGCCTTCTCTCAAACCAATCAGTGTCACTCTGAAACTTCTGTAACACAGCACAGTTGGTGGGTTGCTGATTTCAGGTTCACATTTCTGTTCATGCAGCCGTGCCGCTGATTTTGGAGGCCAGCGATCAATGTCGCTGTGACCTTGCGTATTTTGGACGCAAGAACCCTTTTTAGGGACTTTCTTCAAAGTTTGCACAAATGTCCACCTTGACTCAAGATGTTTGGAGGTCAAAGGTTGCTGGTACCTTTCATGTTGTATTGTTTGGCGATCCCTTCACTTTCAATAAAGCGCTGTCATCAGGTCAACATTTAAATATTTGTCCACTACGTCAATGAAATCAACAAGGGACACCTGTGTTTTAGTACTACATGGCAAATGTTAGCATACTACCAACATGATAAGCTACGGTGGGTATTCTAGTGTTATACCTGCTAAATATCAGCATGTTAACTATGCCCCTGGGAGCATGTTAGCCTGGCAATGGCAGTATTTAGAACAAAGCACCACAGTGCACAGAGCTCAATGGTGTTTGGTGCCCTCAACGGAGCCTGCAAGGCAACACTGCCTGGAAGGCCCTATCCCCTACCCTTATCCCTAACCCTAACCTTAACCTGCAGAGGCTTGAAGGCTCCTTTGGGGGACAAAACAGCAAACACCGTGCACAGAGCTGCTACCCTTGTTGATATCCTGCCTGCAGGGAAGTGCTGTGTCTTTTCCATCTTCTTTTTATTTTTTCCGTATTCCCTCCTGCAAAGCCAGCAGCAGGGTGAGGGACCACTTTACTCTGTTGTTGTTAAACAAACATCAGGTACAGCCCAGGGTTACACACACACATTCTGATATATTATTTCACTTAGTTATGAGAATATTTTGTTCTTTCGCTCTCTATCCCTTCCTTAGAGCTATTTTCTTCTTCTTCTTCTTCCGTAACTTTTATAGTTTGCTAATTTCAATTTCTTTCCACTTTTTAAATTTTCCCCAGCCTCTCTCTTCATATTTAAATTTCTAGTTTCCTTCCCACCTTCATACATTTGCAAAACATTCCAGATTCTATCATTGGAGCCATATGGAGGTTTAAGACAAACAAAGGGATAAAATGAATTTCTAATGAAGTTTCACACAAAATTCTATTCAAATATTAGTCTGCAGTTTTGGCTGCGTTACAGGAAACAGGGAGTTAACTGCTGCCCAATTACTTTCTCTGTATGGACACTTCCTTTCATATTGTGTTTGTACTGTAAAATCTGTCTCAACAAAAGACCATCTGTCCATTGCACTTAATGGGATGGGAATCTCTTTAAGCTCCCGTATTCCTCCAGATAATGAGCCTTTTCAAAGCAGAAGCGTCTTTATAACTTTGTTATTGCCATCTGTGGGATGACCACATTTACTGTATATAACCATCAACATGTCTGGGTATTAATGGCCAGGGCAGAAAGTTAAAATGACTGTGATGAAGTCCCATCATGTGTGGTATGATTTGAAAATGTGAAGAATTAGCCTGAGGAGTTTTGAACAAATATGGTTTTAAACAAGTAGTTTGTAAATGTGTTTCTTACCACAAAAAAATCTAATTATTTCTATGCTTACGGCCTTAGAATCATATAGATTGTTTATCCTATCTATCCTAGAACCACATCGCGTGCAGTCTTCGTTGACCCCTATCTTATTGGTTTATTGCTATACATAAAAGATTTAAACAGTAAACTACCACATCTGTCTTTAGTTCAGAGGCTTTATAGGCACTATGTTTTTTTCTTTTTCTGACATGAGGCCTGCATTGTGTATTGTGCACCTAATGACTCTTCAATGAGAATCAAATGTGGAAGAAGCATGACTTTGTTTGTTTCTTACGGTTGTGTGTCAGATTGATGAATTCCTAGTAAATTATAGCACTTTAGAATTGGAATACATCTTTTTGTACCAAATGTAGAGGCAATCTATGGCTTTAAAGTGAGACATTTCACTCAAAAGCAATAACGTCATTCTCAGAATGAGCTATGGGAAAAGTCAACAATCTAAGGATCATCCCAAATGAACTGACAAGCACGAATAAATGCACCGAAGTTAATGGCTATTCATTCAATTGTTGTTTGAGTTTTTTTTAAATGACTATGACAACAATCTTTCCCTAACATTAACCAACTAGCTTAGTTGCCCACATCCGAACAAAGATTAAACAAATATGTGGCAGAACTGAACATACAAATCTTTGTCTTTTCTCCATATTTTTTAAACTTTTCTGTCAAATTGCATGGATGCTGGACCACAATCAACTTTAATGTGTTACCCAAAGACAGGATAGGACAGGAGGAAAGGGAGGGGGAGGATGGCCGATGGCCAGTCAACCCAAGTTTAAAGGTCACATATGATGCTCATTTTCAGGTTCTACTAGAAACTGGTTTCATGGTGTAGCGTCCGAATCACTCGTTATATTTCTCACAAGACAATAGCGGAATCTCCCCGTTTCAACCTCTGTCTGAAAAACGCCCTGTTTTTAAGCCTGTCTCTTTACGCCCCGCCTTCGAAAAGATCAGGCTGCTCTGATTGGCCCTTAATCTAACAACCAGTTATATTCAGGGGTATCTGGGGGCGTTATTATCACAGTTGGAGGTAGTGATAGGTTAGGTTGGTAATGAGGGGGGCGTGGCTTCAAATCTGACTATGGGTTTTTGAAAACAGGTTTACAGAAAGGTGGAGGTGGAAAGTAAAGACAGGGTTGTATTTTATCATACTTTAGGAGTATCTAGACACAAAGGGTACCAATATGAATGTTGTAAAAACATTAAAAAGTGCATTTTGTGTCACAAAATAACAAGAGAAGGAGCCATGCTAAATTCCAACAAACATTTATTTGTGAATTCTATGACAAACAGGAGGCAGTTATAATATCTTGTTTTTCAAGCTACATTTGTCGGAAAAAAACAAACATCCCCGACCGTTTAAAAATCCACTTGGATCACATTTTCTTCATTGAATCCTTTGCTGCATTTTTTAATTATTTTTGTTTTTCCATCTGCTTCAAAATGCACCTCTATGTACAAAAACGAAAATTCTCAAGTGTGGTATAGAAAGGGAGAGAGCTACATACTTCCACAGCGACCTGGTTCAGATCAGCTGTCGACATTCAGCTATTCTCAAAAAAACTAAATGGACAGAGAGAGAGAGAGAGAGAGAGAGAGAGAGTAAAAACATTTCCTTTCTTTTCAAGTTCGCAATCCAAGGGGACAAATTTCCTTAACAATTTACTAAATTTGTTTGTCTTTCATTGCATTCTCCTTTTACACTCAAGAATCAAGCGTTATCAAAAAAGACTATAGAGTAGGTTATATAAAGCGAATATACAGGCAGTCTCTAGATTACAGTTGAGCTAACATTATGAACAGCTAAGAATGAATGTACATATTGCCAGGATGTAGTAATCGTATGAATAATGGTTATGGAGACACAGTTAAAAAAGGCTGGAAAGATTCATGGAGTTTTTTCTAAACAGGCGTATACAGACACACTGGGAACAATTAGACTTTGTGGTTTGTGTCGTGCAACCCGTTAAGAACTCGTCAGTCATTGGCTGGTGATGCTGTGTGACGTGTAAAACTGTCTTGTCATTGGCTATCAATGCCTAGTAATTATAACCTGAGGTGAAGGAACAAATATAACAGCTGCATGCCAGGCAGGTAGAACAACTGACTGCGCTATTTGAGATTAGCTGCAGGAAAAAAAAAAGTATCCTGATTAACCCTCATGCACACCTCGCACCATTTTCTGCCATTTGGCCTTTTTTTTGTTTTGTTTTTTGAATAACTTTGGCTGTGCTTATGTTAGCCTAATACATTTTGGCCAGGGTTAATTTTTATGCAGATCATTTCTGAATTTCTACTCAGCAACTTCATAGCACCTATAATAAAGGCAGGACATTTTTTTGTTACACTTGACACCCTCAGACCATTTTCTGCCGTCATTCACTTCCATTCAAAACGGCCGTTTTTTCAAAATTTGATCCTGCTGACAAACCAGCATAAAATATATTTTTCTATTATTTTGTGCTTTCATCCTTGACAAAAGGCATCAAAATTTGTGATTTTCACCCCAACTACTAGTTGGTGCCCTTTAGGTATATTTTACATGGGCTTGAATGACAGGCTATTTTCCTGGTTGTCAGTCCTGCAATAGTGTTGCCCCCCAAAGGTCAATGTCAAAAAATATTTCAACCTAAATGGTGTTGATGTGTTGGTAGGGATACCAGTGTGTGGTGTATATGTAGATATTGAGAAATTATGGTTTGTGTGTGTGTGTACAGACAGCCAAACTTCAAACACCCAAATTTGTATGTAAAAAATGGCTCAATTTGAAAACATTAAAATCTGTAAAAACCTATCTTTTTCAAACCATAGCCATGTTGACATACATATGTAAATGTGATGATATTAGGCATGCATCCCAAACTTAAGACACCAAAATTACACTTTTTACCCCCACTTAGCTGAATTATTCATTTACTTCACCTTTTACTGATAAGTCAAATTGCTCCCTAAAACAAAACAAGAAAAAAACATGATTTTTTTATAATTTTTGTAATTTTTTAGAGTTGCAGACCTATACATAAAAAAATGAGCAACACATGAAAGGTTAGGGTCCATATGGATACCTAAGGGTTGTGTCTGTGTGTTTGTTGTGAAATTATTGTGTGTGCGTATGTGTGTGTCTTTGTGTGCTTCCATATATATGCAGCTAAAAGGTGCTATTTTGGGGCTTTCAAGTGGCTGCTCACCCAGCATGCACAAAAGTTCACTGAGACTCTCCCAAAAGTGTGTGTGTGTGTGTGTGTGTGTGTGTGTGTGTGTGTGTGTGTGTGTGTGTGTGTGTGTGTGTGTGTGTGTGTGTGTGTGTGTGTGTGTGTGTGTGCAATAAGGCCACATTTGTTGTGGTAAAACAAATAATTTTTAGTAGTTTATATAGATTGTATTCATGTGGATAAGAATAAGAGCTCAGAGCCTCTTTGATAATGGAAAATCCTTCGTTCGTAAATACTCTTTGAAGTGATGCGCACTCCTGCATCTTGCAGCGCTACAAAGATGCCGATGAAGTGAAAACAAAAGTCTGGGAAAGTCTGGGTTTGTTTACACAGGTGCAACATTGACCAATGTTTTAAGTATGGGTGTAGGGCACACTGCTCATTTACAGCATGGCCAAGCATTACTAATGTCACAGACACAATTGCAAAAATTGCCAGCGAAGTGTGTTCTTCTTCCATTGAATGTCTTTTTCTCTCTCTCGCTCTCTCTCACACACAAACAAACACACACACACACTCACTCATGCTCACACACAAACGCGCACATACACCCACTCACTCACGCACAAATGCACACACACACACACACACACACACACACACACACACACACACACACACACACACACACACACACACACACACACACACACACACACACACACACACACACACACACACACTTTTGGGAGTGTCAGTGAACTTTTGGGTGAGCAGCCACCTGAAAGCCCCAAAATAGTACCTTTTAGCTGCATATATATCTATTCTAGCCTGTTCTACTGTTCGATTTATGTTTTTTGTGATATAAATGTTGTTGTTTCTCAAAAACTAAAAATGCAAGAATGTCAATCTTTTTGTTAATCGTTAATAGATCCTATCTTGTAAACATCCACACAAAAAAAATCCATCTTGCATCTATTGTATGGAAAGGGTTCAGCTATTATCATTTTTATATATAGAAAAAGTGTCATTTCATCACAAAAACTAGCCTGAAAAGGGTAAAAAACAATGAAAAATCAATGAATATTAAATATGTATGTAAAGAGCACAAGTGGGGTAAATGGTTTATAAAAAAAAAAGTAAAAAAAAACATTATTGTATAGTGTTTTCATGGCAGTTAATTGGGAGTGGCTTCTTGTGGCCGCGAGGGTGTCAAGTGTAACAATTTATTTGCATCTGAGCATGCGCAAAAACTAAACATGCCTCAACATTTTTTTTTGTGTAAATCATTCATATGCCCTAGACTCTAGTTATTCCACTTAAAAAAATCAACTCTGCATCTATGATATTAAAAAAAAATCATTTTCTTCATTTTTAGGGGGAGAAAAATACTGACTTTGACACAAAAACAATCATTTTAAGCATTAAAAGCAAATGAAAATCAACTAATATTAAATATGTATGTACAGAGCACAAGTGGGGTAAATGGTTTATAAAAAAAAAAGTAAAAAAAAACATTATTGTATAAGGTTTTTATGGAAGTTAATTGGGAGTGGCTTCTTGTGGCCACGAGGGTGTCAAGTGTAACCAAAAAATAAGGGTGGCACAAGGGTTAAATTAGTATTACTATTATTAAATCAAAGCAATACAAACGGGTTATTTTATATGTTCAAATCAATAAAAAAATTATTTTTCCCCATTATAACAATGGTGGCAGTTTTATCCACAACCTGAACATGTGACCCAAGATTGGAGGTTGGCTAAAACATTTTGGCTGAAAAGTTACCCTGTTGGGAATTTTCAACCATCTGGAGGTCTGGTCACACAAAAGTGAAGTAAAACATAGTCGTAAGGCTCTCGAAACCTTGACACTGAGATCCCTTATGTAGAAGAGCAATCATTGACAATGAATGTAAACACAAGTACAGTATGTAATTCGTTGGAGCCAAATATTTGCAAAGAAGTGTAATTAAACCAAGACATCTTTGTTAAGGGAAGGCACAACACGACCTTCTCGTTGACAGCGAGACTATAATGACAAAATGACTAAGGCCCTGGTATTCAGGCGTTAAATATGTTCAGAAGATTGATGCACAATTCCGTTAAACATATAGTTGTATGTTCTGTGTCTCAGTGAACGGTAATGGTGTAGAATGTGTACGAGGTAGAACAGAATCCCGCTTTTTCACAATGAAAATGTTTTGTTTTAGACCATATAATTGAGTTGGGTAACTCAAACACCGAAATGTTTGAATGATCAAAGCCACATAACATTTGTAATACATTTTTTTGAACATTTGTTTCAACTTTGTGCTTTTATTGTCTAGGTGCTGCATTCAAATATTAATAGTTTTGAGATATTGTTGGCATCCATTGCAGTTTTCGTACGTTGAGTGTTCCAATCAATTTCAGATGCAACAAACAGATTTTAAGAATGAATCCAAGATTAATTTAGATTAACCTAGTGTGGCAGAGATTGTTTAGGGAATGAACAATATGTCATTTCATCCTGGTGTGTTGTGGGACAAACTGTGGGACGACTGAGTCATTATTCGACTGTGGCGACTGCAGACAGGACTGAGCTCATGGATACATTTCACTCTGCACTGTGTATCAACTCAGGCTCTTTTTACAGTACACAGAGATGTTTGGCAAACATTCGGCAGGAAACATTGAATACCCCCCAGCTAATGAGCTTTAGTGAATGGAAAAATGTATTTAGGTGTGCCATGTGGAGGAGCGCCTGTGGTCCTTGATGTATTTTAGAACTGATACACTTTAATACAATGTGCCAGACCTCATGACTAGGAATTATCCAATGAACACCTTTTACATTTGATCTGTTTAAAAATGTCGATATGGAGCCGTTTGTGACGCACGCCTTTGCTAAGCCGAATACAGTCTAACTGTGCTGAATCCTCTGCTCAAACCACGGACAGAGACATTGTCTTGGTAGCCTTTAACCAATACCGTACCAACTGAATAAGTCTCCTTTTCTATTGTTGTTAAATAAATAGGAACCATTAGCGTCAGTGAGAATCCCTTTGTTTTCTAATTGTGTGATGTAACTACAACGCTTTAGACGATGGAAAGATATCAAGGAATGTCCAAAGGAATGGATCTTAATAACTGAGCTATTCTGGGACACTTTGAAGCATTTTTAAAATAAGATAAATTATATGATTTACGTGGTGTTTCAACCAATGACCTGTTATACATAAAACTGTGGTCAGAAAATAAGACTACTAAAGCCTATTTCTGTGGCGATCAGGCCGGTGACTGATCCCAGAGACTTGGTTTAGTTACCAGCAGCGAGGGCCACAGTGGAGGCAGACAGCGACATTTAGACTGTGGCTTTACCTCACTGTGTTATTTAAGTGTATTCAATGTTAGTGTAATGGACTATTTTCAACTGCTGAGTCAGTAAATGGAGTGCAGGCCGAGACGGAGAAAAGCTTGACTGCCGCTCATTCAGAAACAGTGGGAGAGAGAGACACATTTTGACATAGTAGATTACTAGACCTTAAAAAGGTCCACAGCAGACTTTGAACTAGGTAGCACCATGATAACTGAATAGAAAGGATAGATACAACAGGCTTATAATTTATCAGCAAAAAACATCTCTATAAAATAAACCAAACAAAAATAATTTACTTTCCAGAAATACAATAACCCTTGGTATATAAAAAAAAGGAAAATAAAAATATTGTATATAATTTCTCCTAGGATACCTGTAAACCATTTTTTCATTGTTCCACTGTGGTACAGTACTATTTTTTTGCAGCTTTTTAGTACAGCCTGTTCGCAATTATGTGCATACAAACATTCTTACCCATTAAAAAAAGGCCTTTTGTTTATGTGTTTTTTTTGTACATAGAGTCCAGTTTTGGTGTGAGCTGACTGAAATAGGGAATCTGACAGGCACTTTGAATATCTGCTGATTGGTCAGAAAGAGAACAACGTGGCAAACAAAGGGAGAGGAGAGAAAAAAATGCAATAAATAACCCCTCGCCAAATATGATTGTTTTTCAGTTTTCAATTTACAATACGACTCTTGAGAGCATCTGCCAGTCCCCATGTAACATATTGGAAATATTTTTTACTTCTTTTCCGAGATAGGTCGCGTGCAGACATCAAGACATTTACTATTGTTGGAACTGACTGCCACATCGGTAAAAAAAAAGAAGAATACATTTCTGATTGAGTAAAACAACTTTTTTTGAAAAAGATAAAAAATGTAATAAAATTTAGTAAATAAAAAATTGTCACTAATATATTTCTTAAAAGAAAACAAACAAAACAACACTGTCAGTGCTTTAACTTCTCTGACCGCATAAGGACAGTCTCAGCTATTTGCTGGCTGTTTACCGAGATTACGTCATAATGCTACATTTTTAACTATGCGTTGAGGGTTCGTACTGTAGCTTGGCCGTCGTTGTCGTAGTACTACAACATGAATACAATTGTGCATGAGAGAAGAGCTGAAAGGGAGGAAAATAAAAATGCAAGTGTTTTTAAACTATCCCCATTCCTTCACACACACATACTGTACATACACACATCTGGGTAAAGACTCTAATAAAAAGGAATGTAGTGACGGAATTCTCCTTGGAGTTGGTGAGTGACGATGGTTGATGAGCATTTTGAGTTTGGACTTATCATATCTGACGCCATGAAGCATAGAAGGTAGCATTGAAATATGTCTTAATTATGTCAATCGGATTCCAAAAACAATGACATGTGACATGGCAATCCATCTGTATTTTTCTTAGAGAATTGGAGCTAAATAAAAGCCTTCATGTGTTGGTTGGATTTCTGTAGCATGACCCCAAACTATTGGTTGAGACACTCTGAAAAACCCTGGTAAAACAAGTGACAGTTTAACCTTCCATGTGTTCTTCAAAGGTTAAGGATGAAATCTTGACATCAGTGAAGAAAAAATACCTCGGAAAAATATGAAACCAACAGGCACTTTCTGCCTGCTGTAACAGGTTCAAAAGAAGCAAAACTATCATTTCCCAAACGGACTCTGGAGGGGGGTGAAACCTTTTCAAAGTATTTTTTTTTCTTCTTCCATCTACAAAGTTGAAGTCTTGGCTACATTCGCCACAAAACCTTTCCCTGTAATTGTGGTCCCAAACCCTTCCAGAAACCCTGTGGACATTCACATGTACACTGGAGAGCGTCTTGGTGGCTTCAGGTTTGCTACTAAACAGTAATGGTTTATGGTTTCATCTATAGATTCGAGTCCAAAACATCCATCAACCGAATCTAGGTCATGCTGGGAAATGTAGTCTTAATAGACCTTGAGAGTTCTTCTTCTTCTCTCCTTTTTGTGAATTACTTTTAATAGGAGATGCATTGAAAACGTGTCTGCAACTGTAGCAGATGTGTCGTCTAGCCGTGGTGATTTCAGATCCATGTTGGAATGTTATTGTGCGAATCCATCAAAACGGGCATAATTGCATTTTCCCCCCGGCACAGCGCGTGTGAACATGATAAGGGTTGGTTCCGAGAGAAATCAACTGGAGCTTTCCACCGGATTAACTCTTGTGAGACTGATGGTTTGGGAGTCGCTAACAAAATGCAGAATATCTTTCCAGCTTTGACGGATGGCTCCTCTCTCATACTGCTGCACCCAAAGTAACGCATGCACTGGAAAGGCTAATTCAAAACTGCTACTAGGTCCTTTCTTTTCTCCTTGCTTATTTATAAATCACACATGGCTGCTGCTGGTCAGACAGCATGATTTTTTTTCCAGTCCCGAAACTGACCATTTGTAGTTTGTAGTACCCGTTATTCTGTAAATTGTAGGGAGGGTTGGAAAGTCCATTTCTTGACATCATAGTTTGAATTGTTAAGATTCTCTTCAGTTACCGGTAGTTCATGGAGTGGTTCGGTGTATGAGATAATGTGAGTCTTCAATTGTTTATGTCAGGCTGGTTTGTTTTTGGATCCGTTGCTTGGTTGGGGTGTTTTCAGTCTTCCCCGTCCTTGGTATTTGAATGGTACAGTCCAAGACTAGTGGAACATTGCCTGGGCTTCCTTGTGTGATTTCTGTTTTTGTAACAAATGGTGTGGATGTGGCAGTGGGTTTGGTGGGGCAGTCTGTGCAGTGTGCTAGCGCCGTGTGTGTGTGAATGTGTCATGTTTGGCAGTGGCAGGTTGTAAGTGTGCGTATGTACATTTTGGTGATCGGTATGAGAGGTGTGTGTATGTGTGTGTTTTCCTGGCAGTGGTGAACAGTGTGCAGTGTGTGTGTGTGTGTGTGTGTGTGTGTGTGTGTGTGTGTGTGTGTGTGTGTGTGTGTGTGTGTGTGTGTGTGTGTGTGTGTGGTGTCTTTGCATGTGGCAGTTGCAAGGTGTTGTCACTCGTTGACGCTCTCCGCCTTCTCCTCAGTTGCCGCGGGAGACTCTTGTGGGCGGTGCTTGCACTGGCCCAGCGAATGGCGAGCCACTGCTCTGGATGGCCGGGCTAAGCAGGAAGACTGGCCAGCACAGTCACAGGGTGCATCCTGGGAAAATGGGAAATAAGTTTTATTAACCCAACCATAAATGTTTTGTTTATTTAAAACATATTATATGTGTGTATTTCTTATTATACTGATTGAGGCTTAGAAAGTACAATTCAAAGACCATACAAGAATTGAGCTCACTAAGTATAAGTTCTGTTTTTGAATGCAGTAAATATTAAAAAATGGTGGTTGTGATGACCTCTCGGACAGTGTTTGATCCAGTCTGCTCCAGTCCGGGCCAGTTAATTTTGACAGTAAGCTAATAAAATGATGCCATTAGTATCCCGTTCTAGTTATTTCACATCATATTCCTTATTAATAATATTTACACATACGATATCAATGGCTTTAATGCAAACATTGACATCACGTGTAAATGGGATAAATAAATAAAAGAACATTGAAAAAGGAGCACGTCAGACTAATTTACTGGGCTCTTATGGCACTGTTGTGCCTTTGTAGGAACAACACAATTATTTCTTGTGCCAATCAATGTGCTGTTCTCTGAATACCGAGGCTGAGACCATCTGATCACATTGGATGAAACAGCTGTTATGTGGTTTGTCTAGTCCTTTATAGGTTTTCCGCTAGTTTTTGTTCTTTTTAAATGGGGTAATCCATTGCAGTGAACAATCAAGTCTGTGTGCATCTGTGTTAACATCAAATCACCGCTGCACATAAGGCAGTGCAGCAACCGAGTCAATGATAATGCACCAGTGACACATATGAATACAGGCGTGATATTCACAGTGATGGATTACACAGCTTTGAGCTTTGAGTTTTTTTTGGAGTCAAATAGATTTGCTTTTTTAATACCACACAGAAATGAATGGAAACAACTAATGGCATGTGAATCGAATCAGAACGGGTGGAAAACACATTTCCAAATCCATAGCTCTACAGCGTGCTTTCAAAAAAACAATATTTTACTGGGACAGTGGATGTCAATTGAATTTTCTTTTTCTGTAGTCGATTGGGTGCAAATGTTTGGCTGTGACGTAAAGGGGCTACAACAAGCCAAACCACGGGTATGGTCCTTGTTTTTAAGTTTATACAGTTTATATATATAAAAAAGATGGCCGCACCTCAATCCCAGAACCTGGAGCCCCTGCAGCGTTCGTTTCCTTCCCTCCTCCCATGATAGTGACCATCTCCTCTCCGGCCGTCTGCCTCATGAACCTCTTGTTGACGATCCTGGTCACGTTGTCGTTGGCTCCCACCAATGCGGCCGACACACACTCTGGTTTGGGCTCATCCACCACTCCCAGAACCCCCAGAGCCCCCACCACAGCTCCCACACTGCCCAGGGGCTCTCTCTGCACTCTGTCCCCAGGGAGAGGGACACTCTTGAAGAACTCCTGGACCAGACCTCCGTACCGCTGGGTGCTGATGGGCTCAGGGACACAGACTGTTACACCAGAAGGTTTGCCCGCAGCAGGCGGCTGCCGTGCTGGACTGGCTCCTAGTAATGGCAAAACAAAGAACCAAGACGGATATTATAATGATTTCCATAAATTGTGTGCGACTCAGTGGCTCTATGTTGACAGGACTATATAGAATCCTGGAAGCATAGATTGCACTGTGAAGCCAACAAAGTTTGTAATTAAAATGAACAGGATTTGAGACTTTGGGTCTAAAAAGCAGTATGAGGAATTATTCGCTCCAATGATAGGCAACATGACAGTTTTGTTACCATTCTCCTTTGTACGGATGAAGACGAAATGAAAAACTGTTACTTCAAAACAGATCGTAGTATATTTGATGTTTCAAACTCTAGAAGAAGTTCAACTGAAATCACATTCAGTTGTTCTTTTTGGCAGTCAATACGTGACAGCTTCCTTTATTATTCAATACTCAGAGTAAGCCCTGTTGCCTAATAGGCCTGTCTACACTATTTCTTAGCCTGTTTTGCTTCTGTCGCTTTTTCCCTCACTTTGGGCTAATTATTTACTCTACCTGCAAGTCTTGCAACTCTAACTAACAAGCACAACCATGGCTACAAGGAGGTGACAGTAGCTCAATTAATCAATATGTATTTAGAAAGGGCTAGCACCTTTCATCCACTGGGCCTGATGTCTGCTTCCCCAGTTTGCAGGCTCAGATTGGATGAATTTGTGCTACGTCGCTATAAGTTCCAGCACAAACAAACATGGCTGCCCAGTAGTGCACATGAGCGCAGAATTTGATGTTGTTAACTCTTGATCATGCAAATGTTTGATTCTTTTGGCGAATACGTATTTGAAAAAGCCGTTGTCGAGGGGAATTCATGGACAGTAGGAACTTTGAGAATCCGGTGAATATTACGGTACATTCAGCTTCCGGCTTAACAACAAATGCTTTCTGATGAGTTTGTTAGTTTTGGTGTCAGCAGTGTTGCTGGAATAAGACTGAATGGCATTCATTTTGTGGGCACATACAGTCAGGTTTGTAACATGTACCAATGTAAGAAAGTCCCCTTTCTATTCAAACGTAGGAAATTACCCCTTCAATTTATGTTTTACAACTGTGCTTTCCTACTCCAAATAAAATGTCTTCCATGAAAAGGTTGATTTTTTTCATAAACCCCTCCTTGGTAAGTTGTGTGTCTTACCTCCGTCCCCCCTCCACAGCGACTCTGTGCTCCCAGCGTGTTCCACCACGCTGAAGAGGCTGGAGAGGCCGTCTGTGAGGCCGTTGAGCACGGGGCTGTCCCTAGTGGTGGTGGAGCGAGCCCAGGCCGAGCCCCCCCCTACTCCTCCTCCTCCCTGCTCCCCTGCTCCTCCTCTCCTCCCCCCTGCTCCTGCTCCTGCTGCTCCACTCAGGGCTCTCGGCTGGAGGCTCCACAGGCTGCGGTCCCTGGATGAAGAAGACCCATCCAGTCTGGAAGTGGAGCCTGAACAAAACACAACAGGCGGATACGTTGGATATGATCTATGAAGCACTTCAGTGGAGCTGTGTTACCAATTACTGAGAGCTGCAAGGATTAATTTTTTCTATATATATATATATATAATATATATATTATATATATATATATATATATATATTATATATAATATATAATATATATATATATATAAATAACACAGTATATTTTATGGACTTTTTCGAACATACAGAAGATATCAAACACACACGACTGTGATCTCATATACAGGTTGAAATAATGAATAGAAAATAAATAAAAAAAGCTAAATAATAATAATAAAAAGAAGCAGCATTTTATATATACAGTGTGTGCTCACAGCTAAGATGATTAACATGTATCAGGGAAAGAACAGTTAAGATGGTGAAACATAATCCACAGAGAGACCCAGGAGAGAGTATTAAGGATTCATAGAGAAGCCAGAGGGATGCCAGTCAATGTTACAACGCTCTCTGCATACTTAGTCCGCTGTGCAGTCCGGGTAAGTAATCTAGGAAAGGCGTCCACATCTTGTCAAAAGCCCTCTCACGACCCCCTTAAAAACTGAGCTTAGGCGCTCACTCTAAGATATCTCCAAACCACTATGCAGGATTTCTACACAAATGCTTAGAAAACAAAACTCTTAATTACCTGAAGACACTCTGCGTTGTAGTTTGGGCGAGCCGTACTTGGTGTGAACAGCAGGGCCGGTCGATGCGGCTGTGGACTTTATCCAGGGATGTGGATATCTGCCGGGTTCTGACCGACGCGAGTGAGGAGGTGGTGGAGGAGGGGCGAGGGGACCAGGCTTTGGTGTGAAGGCTGGCCCCCCTGCTGCTGCTGGGGAGGCTGTCTGTTTGAAGACCCACGCTGACGTACTGGGCCGCTGTTTGAGTGGACCTGGTGGACATGCCCACCCCCTGAGAAAATGGAAGTGATGAGAATGTTTAGCGATGGAAAAAAATCTACATCTGTTTGCATTATTTTCTTCAAACAAGTTACAAAACAGCTCAGACAGCTTAAGACAAAAAAAAAACTATCCAGAGAAAAGAAAACATGAAGTATGACCTTTCACATACCTAACACAGTCCCATTCTCAAACCCTTTATTGTCTTTACTAAGTGCATTGCTCTTTCATTCATGAAAAGCAACATCCAAACCAATAGTTGAACTGTAAAACCAATAGCGTTATATGTTTTTGGATACCCATTCTTATCTACTGTACCTGACTGCCAGGTTCCTTGGTGGACTTCCTCTCCAGAGAGGAGGAGCGTATGGCCTGGCGGACACAGTTGGTCATCTCCTTCATGTCGTCGCTGAGGTTGGCTGCGATCTCCCCCATCTCCAGGCTATGGAAGGCTGTTGGTGGGTTATGCTGTCCACCAGACTGTTAGCTGATCCTCCCGCTCCACCAGTATTGACTAAGCTGGGGATGGAACCAGCAACCCAGCCGCTCCTGCTCTCCAGCAGCTCCCTGTGCTGCTTGGAAAGCGAGCTCAGCCACTGCTCATAAGAGGAGGAGAAGGAGGAGGATGATGGTTGCAGCTGAACCTCCATGGTTTCCTCTGCGGCCATGCCTCCATCAGAGCAGCTCAGCCCCGAGGAGAGGCTCCCGTTGTGGGCCTGCTGCTGTGGCTCTCTGGCCTCCTGGCTGCTTCTCCGGTGCTCCATGCGTCGTACGGCTGGAGGGCTGTAGTAGATGCGGATGCCGGTGCGGTCTGGAGCAGTGTAGCTCCTCTGGACTGACTCCAGGTCCAGCTCCGATCCCACCAAGCTGCTGCAGGAGCCACTGGGGCCGTCCCAGGTCTTACAGGTGTCCCCAACCTCTGGAGCCTGAAACCAGATGAGACAAGTGTGTGGGCAAGAGAAACCAGTTTAAACTGAATCAATCAATGCACTAATTATTATTGTCTCCAGAGATGGGTATAGGAATTCAACAGCTTTGTAAGCATAAGAAATAAAGCCAGCCTCCTCTCCGAATATAAGTAAATGGACTGCGCTTACAATGTGCTTATTTCAAAAGCGCTTTACATAATTTGTCACATTCACTCGCACTCAAGCACACACACAACACACACACACACACACACACACACACACACACACACACACACACACACAACACACAACACACACACACACACACACACACACACACACACACACACACACACACACACACACAAACACACACACACACACACACACACACACACACACACACACACCACAACACACACACACACACACAACACACCACAACACACACACACACAAACACACACACACACACACACACACAAACACACACACACACACACAAACACAACAACACACACACACACACACACACCACTAGCCACAGCTAACACTCAAGCAAACTACCGGGACAATTTAAGGTTCACTGTCTTGCCCAGGGACACTTGGACATGTGGCAGGCGACTGGGGATCAAACCACCAACTCTACAATCATGTGGATGACTGCTACACCTGCTTAGCCACAGCTGGCCCAAATAAGTGAAAATATAAAAGTCAAGACATCATAGGAACTGCACATTTTAAACAAGTTCATGTAATCACCTCATTGGTCAGATAGGTCCAATTCTTCCTGGTGAGGTCACCCAGCTCTGGGCGAATGGAAAGGGGCGGGACTAGAAGATGGAGCTTCTCCTCTTGATTGGCTCTTCCGTTGACCTCTGGGCAGTCCAGCTCCGATGTGGATTTAGTTCTTTTTCATTTAAGAAGAGGAGTTGGTTAGAAAAGAGAAGGTTTATGAAGCCATTTTGAACAATTGTCTAATTTGGGACTTCTCCTCATGTTACGAATCAAACAAAGCACCGCGAGGTAATGTTTTTAATGGTTACCTTGGCGATCCCGTTCCATTAGCCACGACAGCGTCTGTGGAGGACTCGCCGCCTAATGACTTCGACTGCGAGGAAAAGAAGAGCCCGACTGTTATAGTGAAATTGGAAACGACTGAATCTACTTTTAACGTAGCTTATTAGCATTTAAATGACTCATATCATCATGTGTTTTTCTCACACCCTGGAAGAACTACCACTGTAGACACATTCCTGTCATTACCATCCACTTCATCTGGAGCCAATTTGGCAGGAGAAAGTGGACATTGACTGGTATAATCTATCCGTGGCAGACGGTATGCAAACACACATGCACACACACACATGCACACACACACAACACACACGGTGATGCTGAGTCAGTTTATTTCACACTTCAGAGGCGTTCTCACCATCTGAAGCAAAACGACAGAATAAGAGAGAGAGAGAGAGAGAGAGTGAGAGAGAGAGTGAAAGAGAGAGAAAGAGGGGGTGGGGGGCGACATGTCTGCAAGTGCTCCAATGGGGTTTTATACCTGAAACTCAATAAACTGCAGAACAGGCTGTCTGAATGTGTACAGCAAATCTACAGAAATCTAAATTTATCCCATACTGGTTCAGTAACCCAACATGACTCCCATTATGGGGACCTCCTGCAGCTAAACTCATGTGAAATACATAGAAGAGAGAGGTAAGACTAAAAAATGTATACCCACATACTGAGTGAGCTGTGTTTAAGGGCATGAACTACTAGACAAGGGTAGCAAAGTGTAAACCATTTGGTAAAATGAACAGGATGGTTACAAGAAAGCTAAAAATAATGGATACGTATAACAAATGGATACAAGGATAAAAACCATTAGCTAAAAGAAAATGGGGATACATTGTTGAAACGCCCTAACTTCAGATCCAAATAGGCCTACTAAATGAACTAAACTGACCTTAGCACTCACAGTTCAATTATATAACAAATAGTGTAAGATTAGCAGCCACTTCTTATATCCAGTTTTAATTAGTTAAAGAGTTAACACATTGGAACATAACTGCCAGTGTCAATGAAGGGGGACTGGTCTTTGGACCGAGCAGTTTATAGTTAATTGGTTAAACTTGTATTTAAAAAAAATGCAGTTCTACTAGAACATCTTCTCCAAATTATTCATTGTTTTGATGAATAAATCTGACTGCACTCCACTCTGTATCATATAAATTAAAAAAAAATCCAGCTATAACCAATAATAGCATCATCACACAATGACATCAAATCTCTTCAGTTTATGTTTTTGTAACTCTAAATAGCTTTAACTTACAAACCTTTACACTGACTGGCCTGATGGGGGCACTATAATCAAATGTCAGAGGTCCAACACAACATAATACCAGTGGAGGGAGATAGATGATAGATTGAATATGTGTGGGGGACAGATCGTGACATGGGACACACTTGGAGAGACTGAGACGGAGTGAATTAAAGTATGACAAGCTTTGGGGCCTCTAGCCAACTTTCCAATGCAGGATAGGATACGCAGCTAGGCTACTTGATGGAGGGAGTGGGACGGGATTACACTCAAGAGACTGATGAGAGGAAGGAAGAGGAGGTGAAAGAAAGGAATGGTTTGGAAAGGAAATAGAGTGAGAGAGAGAGAGACGCCCTTGGTCTGAAAATCATCAAAGGAAGCAGGATGGAGTAGCATTGACCTACTTTAATGTCCACGTCTTTATTTGTAAAAAAAATTAAAAAAATCCTAACTAACTAATGACTATTTAAAAACACTGATGCAATCTGTCATCACCCCACACCCTGACATGTTGCAGCAGCTTGCCAGTGAGTGCGCTGGTGTATAATCAGCAGACTGGGCTGAGCGTGGGTTTTTTCTGGTGAGCTCAACATTTAAACTGCAGTGAGGCAATAATACCAGAGAGGGTTCTCCTCCTTACTCTTATTATGGTATTACCGGCTGTGTGTGCTCACTGTCCACACAGAAACTAAAGTCCAGACAAGGAAAAGCACCACCCTGAAGACAGCCCATGGTAACATACTTTTTTCAATCAGTATTGACTTTCCTCGTGTTGATAAAGTTATTATTTTTTGTGATTTGGTGTCATCCCCTGAATTTTAAAGAGCTACTATTTAGCTTAATATTGTCCAACATATTTCAGTATGTGATAGTTTGAAAAGGTTTTGAAAAGATTGATTATTTTTCAATTGTCAAATATCACTTTGTATCTGGAGCTATGACTTTTAAACCAAGAATAGGGCTGTATTAAAAACACACAAGGGGCTGTGTTGGTGTTTTGCTGGTTGCTACAGGTCTGGGTGAGAAGATAAAGAAGATTGGCAGAGTGATACAAAAATAAATGGCTCTTAACTAAAGGTGTGGAAAGAAAGAAGAATCTCAGTTTAGGGTACAAATTAATGTATTATTTAGGTTTTAGGTTAACATTTATATATGAGGAGAATTTTTTTTTCTTCTGGCCCTGTCTGCAACAGTATTATGCTGACTTCTGCTACATCAAATTCTACCCCAAACTCCTTATAGTGAGTGCACTGATTGTCATCTCCATAAGGTAACACACAACAAGTAGCTCATACCACCCCATTTAAAAAATACTGAACTATCCCATTAAACAATTCATTTAGCGTGATTTGTACCATCTAAAAAGAAAGAGAAAGTTGGTTGTAAATATAAACTGTGTGACTGTTAATAAATAGTTAAGATAGAATAGATAGAATTTCTTTAAAACTGGAGAGGCTGTGTATAGAATGGATTGAAACGTTGGTACGATGTTTCAGCAAAAATAATACAGAGATGGAAGCTCAATGAACCGTTTTGTGTAATCGGTATAAATATGGAGGTCGTGCATGCTATGCAGGGACGAGCTCCGGATGAAAAGTGTCCTTTTTTGAATGCGTTTTTCAACTACTGTTTTTTTAATTCAATTTCAGTCAAACTGAAATATTATCTTACGACATTAAATAAACTGTACTGGGACCAGTCAGCACAAATCTGATCAAATGACTTTAGATGTCCGTCTTATCTCAGCCATACAGCCTCACCCTTTCAGATTCCATCATCCCAAGATGCACTAGCTCCTTATCTCTTCTTCACACACACACACACACACACACACACACACACACACACACACACACACACACACACACACAACACACCACACACACACACACACACACACACACACACACACACACACACACACACACACACACACACACACACACACACACACACACACACACACACACACACACACACACACACACACACACACACACAGCCCTTTGTCGTACCTTCCCCTGTTGTGCGGTGGCCTCTCTCAGCCTCTGCTCCCACTGGGCTCTCTCCTGGCTGAACCTCTCCAGCAGCTCCAGCTTCTCTCTGCTCCAGTTCCTCTCTCCGATCTGAACCTGATTGGTGGAGAGACAGGAAGTACAGGCAAACATCAAAGGAGGCGGAACATGATAGGTGTAATGCATGACATCAGAATGTGACTATGAATTTAAATAGCAAAAAACGATCACTTAAAGCTATAGTGCGTAACTTCTGTCTCCCCCATGATAAATTCGGAGTAATTACAACAACATTGTCGGCGCATCGTCATGAGGTAAGCCTTCAGTGATCGCATATGGATTTTATTCTTTCTGCTGTACGGCCAGATTTTCAATGTTATGAAAAAGTTACACACTATAGCTTTAACTTTCCTCGGCTAATATATATATGAAAAACTGTATTTGAGTTATTTTAGTCCATGTTAACAAGGTTACACATTCACACACACCTGTTTAGTCAGGTCCATCACAGCAGCGTAGGACTCGGCCAGCAGGTGTTGGTGTTCTTCACGCTCCCTCTTCAGCGCCACCTTCAGGTCCGGAGGCTCCAGTGCATCGCTGCCGGACAGAGCTGCTTTGCCTGCTTTGTTCTCAAGCTGGAAGACAGAAAGCAAAGGCAAAGACAACCTGTTTAATATCAAGATTACACTAATTCATCCCCATTCTTTTAGTTCTTTATAATCATATTACCAAGATCATTATATGTTGTTTAGCATTCAAAATCTTATGCTTCAACTTTATTTTGTAGAGCATTTCACTTACCAAAGTTACAGTGCTTCAAGAAAGGACAATAATAATAAAGTCAAACCAGATAAATGACGTAGATTTATATTGTATAAAATGATACTGCAGTCAGTTGAAAGCCACAGATCCTGATAGTGGAGAAGACAGTTCAATATTTCCCTCTTCAGTAGAAGTACAATTTAGTCAAATAAGGAAATACTGGACATTTGTTTCTGAACTGCCCGTGATTAAATGTACTCAGTTACTTTCTGCATCTGAACGTTTGCCTCTTGAAGTTGAAACTATTTAGCACAATGACACAAATAATGACTAGCTGTATTTGAACCACACAGTGATTATGGGAACTCCCAGCCTCTCGTACGTTTCATCCACATAGGGCGAGATATAGTTATAAATGATGTCATGGACTATTTCCAAGGCAACCCCTGGATAGCATGGCAAAGTCAAGTGCCCTCACACATGAGCCCTTTATCATGGCTTACTGCTGCTCATGGAATGATGTTTCATGTTTTGAATCTACAATCTAGAGTATTGTAGTCCCTTTTTTCCTATATGCTTCTATCATTTTACCCTGGAGACCTCTCAGCTATTCCTTCCCTCTCTCTCTCTGTCCTTCTAACCTTTTCCTCCCCCTCTCTCCATCCGTCTCACCCGTTCTATGGCTGTATTTTGAGCTCTCTCGCCCTTTTTTTTTCGCTCAACATAAATCTCTCCTGCCTTCAAAGAGCGTGTAGGTGGGATCGCTTGAAATTTTTATGAGCAGCTCTGCTTTCCCTTTTCCCTCTGTCTGGGTATCATATAGTTCACACGGCCGACACTACCGGGGGACCATCAATATGACAAAACAGACACACACACACACACACACACACACACACACACACACACACACACACACACACACACACACACACACACACACACACACACACACACACACACACACACACACACACACACACACACACACACACACACACACACACACCACACACCCTACAGACCCATCAATCCTGTCTGTGCCTCTGTGGTTCTGGCTCTGTGGCTGAGGCATCTTCCCTATATGGCGCTAATGGAACTGTCTGGCAGCCAATCACAGGCTAACACACGGCACATTGGGCACAGCTCCAGTCTCCTATGGCAACAGAGTGTTTTCTATAGTTTAATGATGAGCGTGGCCTAACGAGCCCCCCTTTGCCTTAACGAGGTTTAGCGCACAGAAGCTATACGAGCGAACCCATTTGACTGGATGACTGGCGTTTATTGGTGGATCGTGAGACATCTTGTTCACGACTCGCCCACACACCATTTAGCAAGTTCAATTACTTGTATGTATTCAACTAAAACCTTGAATATACACAGAAAATACATTTATTAATTAAGTTTGTCTAGAATAATCCCCAAAGAGGATTTCAGGGCCATGGTTAGTGAAACATCTGTCTATTCTTGTATTTCTAAAAAGCTAGTTTTTGAGGAAATGTTGCCTTCACTTTTTTCTTTCTAGCTATTTTATACAAGTGTCTATGTAGAAGCAATCTTTCATGGACATTGGAGACAGTATTCACACACAGAGCTTAGAGCTACTATCAGCACCGAGGCAACAAACAGCAATTAAAAACCCACAGGGGTTTCTAAGTGGTGAGTGGGATGTCAAGAGGAATAATTCTACCATCATTAGGCCCGGAGTTATTATTAATTCATCAATAACAGAGTAAGAAAATACGATTCCAGCTAAGTGTATATCAGCCACAGTGATCTATCTTCCTATACAATATACTATGTTCAATATATTATAAGAAATAAAGCCAGATGTGTGATTTGGTGTTTATTTTCTTAAGTGATGACCTATAGACACTATAATAAATAAAAATAATATAATAATAATAATAAAATAAAAATAATATAAAATAATATATAATATATATAACAAAAAATTAGTTTATAATCAGAAAGCTATTGATAGTTGGAGAATAATTTTTAATACATAAACTATGATTGATACTATAGTCATGTATGTGGAATTATGCATACATGGTAGAGATAAAAAATACAGTATGTGCATCATTAAATCCTTTAAAAAGGATTCATATGTTTTACAGTATTACAGAGATTTGTTATTAACTTTAACATGTCAGCCATTGAACCACTTGAATTATTGTACAGTCAGTTAAAACAGTCATGATTTATGCACACAATATGAACTTGTAATGTAACAGTGACCCATAGTGCATTATGTTTGCTATGTTGTGTGAAGCATGTTTTTGTTGCCTGCAGCAGATCTGTGCTACAACAAAGGGAATATTATGTTTTTATGGTTATCAGTAACTCATACCAGCTATCAGCTGTTTCTCCCAGGGCATAGCAGCAGCCACAACACACTCCTAAGAGACTAAATGTGTGGCAGGTTTATAAATAAAGCCAAAGCCTAGATATTATATAATGGATAAGGATGATGCAGACGTTTAAAATAGCGACCGAGCTGTCTGCGTCTGCATGCTGTGTATTTAAAACTTAAGTGCTCAAGTCCCACCTCACCTCAATGGCTATTAATAATGTTTTTCTTAATCTATAACAAATACTAAGAAATTATATACTTAGATTAGCATTCAGCCCACAGTCATTTGATTCAGGTATTTGGTGGAATAAAAGTCTGGAATAAATAATCAAGCAGATCGTACAGTCCAGTTAAAAAGAAAAATATTATGAAGCTACTGTATAGCCAGGCTTAGCTAGGCAAAGATAATCAATGATTAGAGGTGCTTTTAGGCCGATTTGTTATTTTTACCCTTTGAAAATAGCTAGGCTAGCTCTTCCCTCTTTGCTTCTAGACCTCATGTTAATCATGCTAACTAAGCTAACTTTGTCTTGGCTCTATGTTGGTATTTAGCATGCAGATCTGAAAGCCCTTTCAATTTTCTCACCTGACTCTCGGAAAAAAAAATCAAAGGAACCTAGTATATGTCTGTCTATGAGAGTCGCCTCGCATCCACATTTGAGTTTCACATTGGCGTGTTATTTTTCCCCCTCCCCGCCCTTTTACCTTCATCCTAAATACAGTCTATATAATTATAAGCAGTTGAATAAGTGCTGTGAATTAATACGCTTCGGCTTCCCCTGCCATTTCGGACACAGATTAATAAGTATTTATAAATATTGTTTATGACACTTTATAATTATACTTTCTGTTAGTGTTAGTTTTTTCTGGTTTTATTGCCGTCACACTTTTTTTTATTTTTGTTGCAAATAAAGAAGAAAAAAATCCTCATTTAATGAGTGAAGTGAACTCCACAGATGTTATGAGGGAGCGGTCAGAGCCTCCAGCCGCCCACTCTGTCTGATCACAGAGACAGCAGGTGTCTGTCACATGTCCTACACACACTGGATGGGCCAATGATTAAGGGGATGAAAAGGAGGAGGATGTGTTACACTGTGTGCTCTGGATAGGGGTTCTACCTCACTGACAGTGTCTGTTTACTAGGCCGAACGGCGAAGATAGTTTCCCCACTAGCGGTTTGACAGGTAGGACATACTGTGAAATTGAGGAGACTTGTTGGACAAGGCAACAGCTGGAGGAGCCACTGTACGCTGCCAGGATGCCTTGGCAACAATGCACACACACACACACACACACACACACACACACACACACACACACACACACACACACACACACACAAAGAACAGCAGGGGAGATTGATGGCATACTTTACAGCTTGCACAATGTTGGCAGAGAAAGACATTGGGTCCAGCTGTGGCATCTAGGCCATGGCAGCACACACACATTCGCGCGCACACACACACACACACACACACACACACACACACACACACACACACACACACACACACACACACACACACACACACACACACACACACACACACACACACACACACACACACACACACACACACACACACACACACACACACACACACACACACACACACACACACACATTGGTAGGAAGGTGGAAAAGAGGATTCTGGCATTAAAATGTTGCCCAGATGCTTGCCTTTGTTTTCCAATTTTACAAATTTGTGATAAAGGCCAAACATAATTTCATAATTCCTTTCAATGGCCCTCATTTATCAAACTTGCATGGAAACTGGTGCAGATTCTGGCGCAAAAACCTCCCTACGCCAGGTATCGCGTGGGATTTATCAAACAGTCGTATCTCGCCAATCTCAGTGTACGCCAGGCCATTATTGATAAATGCGGCGGCTGAAAACGATCGTATCACGCCCCTATATTTTCTCAGTTTAGAGGCCTCGCCCAGAGGTTTTACGACATGGATATGCGCATTACGGCACAGAAGAGGAACTTCTCTGAAGTAGAAATTGACAGAATAACAGCGAAAGAAGAAAAAAAAAGAGTTTCATTTCGGAGCATTACAAGCGGCATCAAAGAACGACAGAAGGCAGCAGTTAGGAAAGAAATAACTGCTGCGGTCAACAGCGTTGGTGTTGACAACAAACGATCTCCAGCTTCGGATTTTGCAGTTTAGGTTTACATCAGTAGGCAACAATCGCTCAAATGCTATAAAACAGCATATACAATTATATGTCGCCATTTCTTTACATAGACGAAGAAAAAGTGGTCTGATTCAAAAATCGCCACTAAAAAAAGCGTGTTGCTGTTCTGAAATGCAACCAACTGAGGGTGCGGGCATAATATAAGTGGTAGAGGAGAAACAGACGCACCAACTGTTCGATAATGGTCCCCATAAAATAAATACAGGTCTGCAGAGATTTGAATGATTAGAATGTATAGGCCCTTTTAGATAGCACTACTCAAAAGAGTTGTAAAAACTAAAAATAACACATTTTGCGTTTTACTGTATGACAGCATGAGTGGTCAGCCCGTGGAGAGCGCCCACTGTCCTGCTCCACCAGCAGATCGGAAAAACGTGCCGGTTAACGGTGGAAATAAATCGCTCGCTTAAGCGATCAATGACACATTAAAAGAGGAACTAACATCTAAAAAGTGCGTCAAATAAATAAAATGTTAAGCTGAATGTTGTGCCGTGTATTTTTTATCGTAAAGAGCAGTGTAGGCCTACTACATATTTAATACTGTGGCTAACATTTTGAATGAATGCAGCCCCCGTGCCTCAGTGTCCCCCCAGCTGCTCCAGACGGAGACAACTGCCCTTACGCAGTCCCATGCAGCGCTCCTAAGTGGCCGGTGTGTGCACTATTGAATCAGTGCTCCTACTCAGTTGCACACCATAAGCTGCACAATTTTAAGTGATTAATATCTTTATTTCGGTCTGAGCAAACACTGCATTTGTATTATCTTCTAATAATTGTCCAACAAAGTAATCGGCTACCCGGCACAGCCTGCACTGCGAGTCCATGCTGTTTACAAACTTGCGTTCACGAGCTGAGAGCTGGCGTGGGATTTGAGCGTATGCTACGCTCACATCCATATTGATAAATGCCGAGGTTTGCGTGGAAATGTGCGTACACCCACATTTCTGGTCTACGCAAGGTTGATAAATGAGGGCCACTGTATATGTGTTGTTGATATTCCATGATGATAAATTGGTTTCACCCAAAGCCAATCACAGCTGGGTGATTGGATCTTTGAATAAGCCACTTGGGTTTGGTCATACATTTTATCTTATAAAAACCTGCAGCTTTGTCACATTTAGGAAAGGCAGAGCATCTTATCTCTTCATAACACTGCCGTCGTCTCCTATTGGCTGCCACGGGAGCTGCCAAACCAATCAGAAGACAGATGATCCCGCACCACAGCACGAAGGGGGAAATCTCTCTGAACATGACGATGATGAATGACCCTGTCAGTGCGTGTGTCCGTGTGTATTCTTGTGTTTCAGCTCCTTTATAGTCAGGGCATTTCTAATTCACAAGGCATTTTAGTCTTTTTTATTTTATTTTTTTTTAGATATTTTTTGGGCATTTTTATGCTTTATTGATAGTGCAGAGAGACAGAGGTGAAATGGGGCAGAGAGGAGAGTGAATGCAGAGAACGACCGCAGGCGGGAATCAAACCCGGGTCTTGCTATTTTGTTTTTCCTCATCTCAGGTTATAATTGCCTTTTATTTGCTATGAGATATGATTGTTCCTTGTCCAAATATATTTGGATTCATTTTTATATATTATTGATCTGTAGCTGCTTTATTTTTTCCAAGTGTTGCAGTCTTCTTTCCTTATATGTGATATTACTTCAGTCAGTGACTTCCTACGTTTCCCAGACTGCCTTTCAACACACCCAATGGAACCCAATGGAGTGAGTTTGTTACATTGAGTATATGAAGGAAAATGAAAATAAATTATTATTGATGCAGCATTTCAGTCTGGTGTGTTTCCTGATACTGTGTGTAGCCTTGTGAAGCTGAACATCTGCCACCAAGTGCTGACAATATGTTGATGCTTTAGATTGGTTTGAAGGTTTTTCACGCGAAACAGGACTCAGTGTCGAAAGGGAATATTCAAAATGAATGACAATGCATGTGACATTTCAAGCTACCACTTAAAAAATGGAAAATATATTTTAATATCAAGAATAACAACACATGAAAAAGCTTATTTTTTCTTTTAGGTTCCCCCATCTTTAACTGGCCTCTCTGTGTCTTCCTTCCTTTTCTTTTATCTCACTCCTCAATTGCCAGGCGGTTTACACACAGGCTGTCTTTCATCTCAGAGGCTATTAATTAACGATCACACAATTACCGCCTCTGCTGCCGTTGTGATGAGACAGACACAGACACAACGTGGGAGGAGAACTTTAAAACCATCACTTATAGACGAGACAGACAGACAGACAGAGAGAGAGACAGAGAGAGAGACAGACAGACAGACAGACAGACAGACAGACAGACAGACAGACAGACAGACAGACAGACAGACAGACAGACAGACAGACAGACAGACAGACAGACAGACAGACAGACAGACAGATAGCATACAGACAGACAGATAGCATACAGACAGACACATGGGCTTAAAGGCTCAGGTGCAAAAATAAGCCAGTTCACCAATGGAGGATGATACAAAATTCTAAAAACAACCTGACAAAAATAATGTTAGTTACACCAGAAATGATTCTCTATCCGTTTGTCATCCTGGATTTATCTGTAGCTTGTTCATTTTGAACTTGAACTTTTTCTCTGGTTGATGGGAAGGTTTGATCCAAAGCTGATTTACCCAGGAAGCCATTTTCCCTAATCTTTTACAGCACATTCATTTCTCTTCTCGCCCTGAATTCAGTTGGCCCTGCTCGACTTTCTCAGCGCTAGCATCTGATTGGCTTTTAAATGTCAACATCTGTCTCCTTACACTCCAAATGGCAGAGCAACCAAACCAAACTAGATCAGCTCATTGGATGAATGGACAACACAGTGACAACACAGTGACAAAGCTTGAGTAACCAACCCAACAACCGTCATAAGATTTTGCTTTAAACAGACATAAATCCTGACTGATTCACAGAATAATGTCACGTCACCTTTTGATACAGTCCTTCACTCTGTCAACAAGTGAAATGGCAGAAAATGTTGAACCCATTACTCACACTTAAAGCTAACATGCGTAACTTTTTCATATAAACTAATGTCGGTTAAAGTTGTTTAAGCCTATCAGCTCCACAAAACTCTCTCTGTATTTCTCAGTATGGCAGTATGTTTACAAACTGGTTTCACCCCCTGAAACTGGTACAGGAGCTCAGAAAAATCACAAGAAGCTCCCAAGCAATGTTTCAGGTGATGAGTCTACTGCAAAGAAAAAAACTGGACTTACAGCTGGAGGTATAACCATATCACCGAAGGTTTACCTCATTGTAGATGTGCCTACAGTGTTGTTGTAATTCCTCAGAATTCCTCATGGGGGTGACATAAGTTACGCACTATAGCTTTAATACATTCCTTCTTGTCTGAACTCACAGTAAATCAATCAATCAATATCCTTTATTTAACCAGGTAAAATTCATTGAGATTAAAATCTCTTTTTCAAGAATGACCTGGCCAAGAAGGCAGCACCATGATACAATAAGAACAATCAACCACAATTCTCATACATCAGATTCAACGTCAGGTACAATACAAGATCAGGGACAAGACTATATGAAGATTGAAATGAGTACAGTTAAAAATAAATAAATAAACTGGTGATAGATGAATGAATAAACCCGGCCGTTATCAGAAAATAGCTTTACAAACAATTGCATTGACCAAGAGAACTATCTTCTCTGTCCTTCAGGATTCCTTTGAATTCTCCCAAGGTGACCAGCTCCGGCAGCTTCAGTTGCTTTTGCACAGTGTTCCAGGCAGAAGCTTCTCACCTGCGTGTTGAGGCTCTTTAGTTCGGTCCTCTCCACCTCCCATGATGCCTTGGCCTTTGCAAACTGCTGCGTCAGCTCCTGGGAGCCTTGTCTCTCCTGTCGCAGCTCTCCACTCAGGTCGTACAGCGCCACCTTCAGGTCAGCCAAGGTACTGCTCACTGCGCTAGACTACAGGCAAAGACAGGCAATGGATGTAAGAGAAAGTGTGTGTGTGTGTGTGTGTGTTGGCCTATCTGTGTGTATGTGTGTGTGACTCTACCTACCTTGATAGTCGGGCTGAGTGGTTGTTCGTCTGCAGAGGCCTTCTTGTCGGTCTGGTGGGCGGGGCTTGTCAGGTTCTCCTCCTCCAGCAGCAGGTAGAGATCCTTCAGGCTGTTCATCTGACAAACACACAGAGCAGGATCACCTGTCAATCATCTATACCAGCCTCTAGTACCGAGGTACCCACAGTGACTAAAGGGACAGTGATTTGCTTATTTTAAAATATGCACAGGAAACGGTTGTTGATATTTCCATTCTGCTGTATTTCTACATACAGGTGAAACTCGAAAAATTAGAATATCGTGCAAAAGTTCATTTATTTCAGTAATTCAACTTTATAGGTGAAAATAATATCTTATACAGACTCATTATATGCAAAGTGAGATATGTGAAGCCTTTATTTTTTATAATTGTGATTATTATGGCTTACAGTTTATAAAAACCCCAAATTCAAAATCTCAGAAAATTAGAATATTACATAAAATCAATAAAAAAAGGATTTTAAATACAGAAATGTCGTCCCTCTAGAAAGTATAATCATGCATATGTACTAAGTACTTGGTTTGGGCCCCTTTTGCATGAATTATTGCCTAAATGCGGCGTGGCATGGATGCTATCAGCCTGTGGCACTGCTGAGGTGTTATGGAAGCCCAGGTTGCTTTGATGTGGCCTTCAGCTCCTCTGTATTGTTGGGTCTGGTGTGTATCATCTTCCTCTTGACAATAGTCCATAGTTTCTCTATGGAGTTCAGGTCAGGAGAGTTGTCTGGCCATTCATGCACAGTAATACCATGGTCAGTCAACCAGTTACCAGTGGTGTATGGTACCGTGGGCAGGTGCCAAGTCTAGCTGGAAATGGAAATTGTCATCTCCTTTATGGAGATGCTGAATTACTTTTTCCAGCAAGACTTGTCCACAGTGCCAAGTGCCACAGTGCCAAAACCACAAGTAACTGGTTGACTGACCATGGTATTACTGTGTTGATTGGCCAGACAACTCTCCTGAACTGAACCCAATAGAGAAACTATGGACTATTGTCAAGAGGAAGATGATACACACCAGACCCAACAATACAGACGAGCTGAAGGCCACTATATCAAAGCAACCTGGGCTTCCATAACACCTCAGCAGTGCCACAGACTGATAGCATCCATGCCACACCGCATTTAGGCAATAATTTGTGCAAAAGGGGCCCAAACCAAGTACTTAGTACATATGCATGATTATACTTTCTAGAGGGACGACATTTCTGTATTTAAAATCCTTTTTTTATTGATTTTATGTAATATTCTAATTTTCTGAGATTTTGAATTTGGGGTTTTCATAAACTGTAAGCCATAATAATCACAATTATAACAAATAAAGGCTTGAAATATCTCACTTTGAATGTAATGAGTCTATATAATATATTAGTTTCACCATTTAGGTTGAATTACTGAAATAAATGAACTTTTGCACGATATTCTAATTTTTCGAGTTTCACCTGTATATACCTATATATATATGTCATTTATCCATATATATATTTGTTTTTTGTGGCGGAAAACCTTAGATCACATCCTTTCAACATTTTGCGGACAAATGGAGATAGGCCATCCTTTGGGGTTGGAAATCATTACTTAAACCTGAAATAGAGTATTGATTTGAAGATACACAGCCTAGCTTGCAAAATAAATAAATATTCTTCAGGTCAAAATAAGGACATATGTCATCGGTGTGGATGGTCAACATGCTATTGATGATATCGACCGGTCACTGACTGAAGAAAAGCAGCGGTCAGGCATTTTCCTTTTGCGCCCCCTTCATACCTCCAGGATGTCTTTCCACTCTGTGTCCTTCTTGCAGCCCAGCCTCCACTGTTTGAGGAAGCAGCGTAGTTTGAGGCTGAGCAGCAGCAGGGCTTGTTTGAGGTGTTGAGACTCCTGGACCAGCAGAGTCCTCTCCTGGCTCCACAGCTTCTGATGGAGCCGAGCCTGGAGCCCCAAACTCTGCAGCTGGAAGTCCCTCCGGAGCAGGGCCTTCTGGTGATCGTCCTGGAGCTGAGAGGGGAAAGACACAGTTTGAGACGGGACACAATTGGGACAAAATGCTTTATGTTTGATTCTAGTCTTTGTCCTCTCAAATATCAATGTTAAGTGTGGAGTCAGCCATTCTGAAAAAAAATTGTTGTCAAAATCAGTGAATATCTCCTCACGATCTGTGCAACATCTGGGCATGTTACTAACTATGGTGTGTCGGTCCCAGCCCATTTCTTTACTTCACCATTTACAGAGACTAGGCTGATTTTTGTCACTAAAAGCCCATCCCTCCTCTAAAACCAGAAGCAAGACAGATCATGGAAAAGGATATTTTTCTTCCAAAATCACATTCATGGAAGAAAATGCAAAGACACAAAGATACAGCACTGTGCCATATTTGAAATAATTGCTTTACTGCAATTTTTTGTAGGTAGGCTTCTGCACAGTTTAGAAGAGTGGTGTTTTGGTGTACTTGGTGTTTTGTTTACAGGTTGAGTTCATAAGTTAGTGTGTCGTGACAGTATTCAAGTGCTTCAAACCGACCTGTGTGAGTTGGAGAGTTGATTCTCTCTGCGCATGTCTCTCCTGCTCCAGCTCCTCCTGAGGTTTCAGAGCAGACTCCTCCTCTGCTTCACACAGCTGGGCCTGGAGATCACTGGACTGATAGGACTGAACACAGAGATGAGGAAACAATGAGTGGTAAGGGTTATCTTTATTAGTCAATTTACACGAGGCACATTGAAATTTGTCTTTTCGCATATCCCCTCTCAAGTTACTACACTTCAGAGGGGGTCAGAGCGCAGGGTTAGCCGTAGTACAGCGCCCCCTGGAGCAGTTTGGGGTTAAGTCCCTTGCTCAAGGACATAATGGTAGAGATGGTGGGTTACGTAGATGTAATAAAAGATGTGTAAAAGCACAGTGTAAGGTAAGGTGACTTTATTTATACCCGAGGGTAGATTCATTTGGCAGCAAGATGATTACATTGTGTCAATGTGAAGAAAAAAAACCCGCTCAAACAAGATTGAAAAAAGTACCACCAATCATAAAATAAAAGAGAAAAATAAAAATCAATAAATAAGACCATAGAAAACACTCCTAGATAACTAACTTTGGAATAAACCAACCAGGATATAAAACCAAATATAAATAACATCGCTTATGTGCAAAAATCACTACCCCTTTGTTTAACTCAGCAGGGAGAAAGCTCTTTTTGTCCTGCTTTGTTCTGTGCTTTCAGGAAACAAGGGGGGAAGTAGGCAGAGAGTCAATAAAAAAAATAAAATAAAGAATGTAAGCAGTAATGGGTGGAGAAGTGTGAGGGGAGAGAAGGAAATGAAACAAGGGAATAACCACAGAGTGTGAGATGCACATAACATGGCAGTGCTGTGCGCTACAACGCCTTTTGGAAATCACAGATCAGCTGTGGCACGCTACTGTATGCGCGCACACACACACACACACACCACACACCTCATCACATGCAGCCTCTCATGCCCCATTTGGCCGCTGAGTGAGTGCAATCCATCGACCCACCACTGTACCAGTAATGTCCTCTTTCACCCTCCACTGGGCTTAGCCTCTTCCCTGCAGAACACCCCAGCACGGGTCGCTCCATGCAGCCACCGTCAGCGAGAAAAAAACTATACTCAGTCTGACCTCTGCTACAAAGTGACTCGCCAGATGTGGAAAAAGTGCTAAATGTGCAGCAACATATAAAAAAAAAAAAAAAGAAACGTGTGAAGAATGACGTCATTTAAATGCACTCTTACAACACCAATTCACTAGTATAAAGAACAGGCTGAATTTAATCTATTACATATTTTTTAAAAAGAAGGTCGACTTTGGTTCTTGCTTCAAATTTTATGGACAGATCTAACACTCAGATCTAAAAATTGGAACAGGCATTTTTGCCAAAATGTCTTACCATACCTTTAGGCTAGCTTGGGTCAGTTAAAAAAATAATGAAATATATGCCTTAAGCAGAAAAAGTTATGTGTTTAATCTCAATATACACACATGAACTGTTGAAAAGTATTAATTACAGTATTGCTATATACTGAGTGTTAGTACACATGACAAGGTCACTACATCAACTGATTCTCTACAATATCTCACCCTCTCTTGTTATCTTTCTCTGTCATTCCATTTTAGTTTCTCTGTCTCTCACAGTCACCCTCTCTACATAAGGATGACACACACACACACACACACACACACACACACACACACACACACACACACACACACACACACACACACACACACACACACACACACACACACACACAACACACACACACACCACACACACACACACACACACACACACACACACACACACACACACACACACACACGGTTACCATGGAGACACGTCAGCAAAAGGTCAGCCAAACAAAGGCCTTTTCTTCCTGTCAGTCCCACATCTGACGGTGAAGTCACTGTGTTTATGGCTGTTTACTACACTGTGTTGCTAGCATGAGGTCCCACCACTTTACCACTTCTGTAACTGTATGTGTGTGTGTGTTGTGTGTGTGTGTTTGCTCCTCAGGAAGAAGTGACGTGAGCACAAACAGCAGGAATGTGTATTAGAGGCCCATTTTAAGGGGCATAATTGTTGTCTGTATCAGTATCAGTATTCAGTTCCCTGAATCATAAATATTAATACTAAAATTAAATGTTAATGCCTGAGGGTAAAGTGTATTCTTGGCATATGAAAAAGTAGTTTGAAAAAAAAAAAGAAAAGTCAACTGAGCAAATTCTGCCTGCTGAAGACCAGTTAAATACATTGGAAAAAAAGGCTAGCAATATTCTGATCCAACTCTTGGCATGCAAGCAAAGTTCCACATGTGGAACTATTCATTAAAAAGGTACAGTGTGTATACTATTAGAGTATTTTAGCTGCATCTAGCAGTCAAGAGTTTTAGATTGTAACTCTCCCTTGCTAACCCCTCCATTTTGGAGAATTTACAGAAGCTACAGTAGCCTTCAAGGACATGAAGCTAATTTCTAAAGATGGCATCATACACCAATGCCTCAAACCAGTAATATCAAGTGATGAGTAGAAGAAGTATTTAGTGATTTATTCTATAGTACTTCTTTTCCATCTTCCAACAGCTATATATCCGGCGGACATCCACTATATATAAAAACGCCATTATGTTTGTCCGTTCTGTGCTACTGTGGAAAGATGGCGATGCAGCATAGCTTGCCAATCAATCCTACACACTGTACTTTAAAGCATCAGAGTGGACCTTTGGATTTTTACCCTGAAGGCTGAACCCTAAATGTTTGTATGTCTGTGTGTACATGAGAAACAAATAAGGAATTGTGACATTACAATATTACCTGGCTTCAGGCCCAAATGGGTTTCTCTGTGAAAACATGTATATCTAGCTATCAGCCCTGAGACAGACTATAGCCCCTGCAGCGGTCCTCTAATGTGTTTGTGCCCGTCACAAGGTCGATGATTGATTGTGAGTGACTCACCGTTACATCGGCTGCTTCCTCCTCTCCCTCATCCAGCGTCTCATTGCTCTCTGATTGGCTGTCCTTCTCACTTTGACCTTTAAAGCCCGCCTCTGGTTGGTCCCTATAACCAGGCTGCTGCATGCATGGGCAAGTTAATGAAGGAAAAAAAACAAGAAGAAAAAAACAAACAAAAAATACAAAAATAAATCATAAAGGAGATAGGAAGGGTAGGGGCGAGGGAAGAGGAGGAGAAGTTATGGACCAAAAAAAAACAATAAGGAGGGGGAATGATAGAAATGAAAGAAAAAAAGCACACAACAATAAGAATAATAAAAAAACAATACAACCAAGAAACGGTGTCCGTTTCGTGTGACGACATTGAGAATATAAAAATGAAAAAAACAGAAAAAGTTTGAGTATGGAGAATCTCACAAGACGAAGAAGAGGATGTAGAGGAAAAAGAGCTTGGTCAGGGAGGAGAAGGAGAGGGTGGAGAAGAGAAAGAAAAGGAGGATGGAGGGCAGAATGAACGGCTGAGGGAGGGGAAGAAGGAGGAGAGGAAAAGGAAGCAGAGAGGACAAACAAAAGGGTGGGGGAAGACCGGAGACGCAAAGAGATAGGACGAATGGGAAGGCAAGAGAAGTAGGGAGGCAGTTATAGGATGAAAAAGTCAGAGCAACAAGTGCAGATAGGGTGAAACAGAGACGAAAGGGGGAAAGAAGGAGAGTAGAAAACGAGGGGGAGAAAATGGTTGTGAAGGGAGTAAGGGAGGGAGTCAGAGGGAAAAGTAGCAAGGCAGTGGTTAAAGTGATGGACAAAGAGGAGGAAGAGAGTGATGAGTGGGAGAAACAAAGATGGAAGTGAAGTGCAGAACGCGAGGGTAATGGTGCCCGTGCAGAGGGAAAGAGGGGAGGACAGAGAGAGAGAGAGGAAAGGGAGGAGGGGTGTTGGGACTCAGAATTGGCCTCTAATGGAGTCTTAACATTGTAATGGTTTCTTTTGCAAATCTCTGTATAATTTCACCACAGCCTTCTCCAAACACAAAGTCACCAAAATGCCAAAAAAAACTCTTAACAATGTTGTTAAAGTTGACGAAATATTTGAAGTTGTTTCTGAAAAAGTTCAAAAGTTAATTTACTCCAGAAGTAATGTTGGATTCTCATTAGATTGAAAGGTTTGATGAGCATGTTCCTGACAGTCACAGGTTGGGGCGAAACTATACTACAGGTTGACGTTAGCAAAAAGAAGGCAGTTGAGTATACATTCAAAGCCCCAGCTGGTTTTAACCTTTACAACTGTGTGGAACTCCTACTGTTTTATCTATATGATTGTATAGCTGAAAATAGAGGAATTTCCCATCGGAGCATTTCAGACAGTACACGTTCTTTATTGTGGTCGGAAATCTATTCGGACCAAGCTCACTATCTCATCTGCTACTATCTTTGTGGAGAAATAATCCAATCTTAAGAATTTTCTGGACCATATTTCCTTTGCATGGATTTTAATAAAATTGACTGACAATCTTTTGTGTTGAAGCAATTCAATATAAAGAGCATTTTTTTGCTGCCTTGTGTTTCTACCAATCCATTATATCTCCCCTTATAACACACCACACAGTGTCATTTTTAAAAGTAATTTTGCTTTGCTATCATCCTGCTGGCCTTAATTATGATAGTGCACACCATGAATGTGAGTCAATCTTTCTATAAACTTTCAATAAGAACATGACTGTATGTAGAGTTGGTTTCATGATATGCTGATGATTATGCGTTCTCCATTACCTCACTATGTCCATGCAACAAACAGTCTCCATTTGAGGCCTAAAGCGGCATCTAAATACCAGGTTAGGAGGTCATTTAACAGCATGCAGAGGACATGGGTTAGGACATTGTGTGGAAAGGGTTTACACTGGCAGCTCAAATCTGAATTTCTGTACAACATCAATACGGTTAAGCAATAAGAATAGGAACAGGTCAGACCAAATCATTTTTAGGGCTGTGTAGATAATTTATGCTTGTAGATCCTTTTTTAGGATACCATGCTTTTGGACATGATGGGGAAATCCGATTTTTCTTCTTCCCATAAACAGATCAGAATCAATTTGAATAAACATTTAGACTGCTGGGCCAAACAGGTCAATCTTTTAAGTCTATTGCATGGTGCTACATCAGATTTGAGTGTGTTGTGTAAACCCATTTTCCACTATGAAGAGAAACTAAAGCAGCATGTTTGAGATGGGGTTGGGAGTGTTAGTCAGCCAAACTAATGGTTAGGCACTTGGGCCAAATACAAAACAAATGACAACGGAACATAAAAGAAACTGAAGTAAAAGCTTTTTTTTTAAACAAAGGTCTGATGATAAATGAAAGAGACAGAGTGACAAGGAGTGGAAAGGATGTGGAAGGTGTTTTTCTTGTCTTTTACCTTCTCTCGGGCAGTGTTCAGTCCATTCTGGTCGTCGCAGGGTGAGGACTGAGCAGACGCCCCTTCCACCTGATGGTCCCTCCCACCTAGAGGGGGTTTACCCAGGACGTCTACCCGCTCCACGAAGGCCTGCAGCTGGCTGTGTAGGGCCTGGAGCCTGCTGGTCAGAGCACCAACCAGAGGCCGGTCCCCAAGGTCAGACAGCTCGCAAATCTGGGCCAAGAGAAAAGTAACAAGACATGTTTTCACACAGTCAGTCTTTATTGGCTGTGTGAGGGGAAGGGCTCGGGCTGATGAATGACAAGATGTGGGGTCAAACCTGTGAGAGGCTGAAGTGCATAGAAAGAAAGGCAAAATATGAAACATCTGTCACTGATGATGTTGAGTATATTCTTGTTCGAGCCTCTTAAATGTAAGAATTGCTGATTTTCTCAATCAAGTATCCAACCTTGTAAATTGAATATACTTGTTTGGTAGAGTCGATATCATAATGATATATCATGATATATCATCATGGTATATGATTGCCCTTTTCACTATTTAATTAAATCGTCGATGATGCTGTTTTTCAAATGGCGTTTTTATTGTAATGTTTTAAGGTCCGATACATTCCCTGAAAAAAGGATTGAAAATGGCAGCATTGGCAAATACTAAGTCCAAGGCTACATGCATTCTTTGAAAGCTGACTCTTTGAAACCCAACAGGATAAATAGGACAGAACTGTGTATTGTGTAAGAATAATGCACCAAACAGAGAGGGACATGATGTACCTGGCTGTGAGGCTGAGGCTTCTCCAGGTCACATGTCTCAGCTGCCTGGTTGCTGCTGCAGACCTTGTGATAGATGGATGGGGAGGAGGAGAGGCAGTTGGACTCGGGGGAGGTCAGGAGCTGTATCGCTGTGGAAACCAAGCGAGCCTGGTCCCTCATGGCCAGCAAGGCATCATGGTCCTTCTGCCCCAGGCGACCGGGGAGCGAGGCCCTTGCGTCAGCGTTGTCCTCCATCTTCTTTTTCTGTTCCCTGATCTCCAGGGCGTCGTTCTCACCCCCTACTGGCTCTCTGCGGTGGGGCGGGCTGACGGAAACAAAAACAAGAGAGAGCATTTTCAGGGACTTTGTCAACTTGCTCTTCTTAAAATATTAAAGCTCAGCAGTAAAATCATCAACGGTGTCCAGCTAAGTAACCTCACTGACCCATACAACAGACAGCTACATCCATCCTATCAGTATGTTCACACCCCTCTCCACTGTCTGAGACCATACCTTCAGATCATATTTTTGTAAAGACCAATAGATATAGGCACAGGGGTCTGGTATACCTCATGTAGGCTTCATTGTATTGTCTTGCAACCTTTGGCATATTCTTTATTGTTTTTCTTTGTATCTATTTCTCGCTGCAAAACCAAATGGCCCTCTGGAGACAGATGAAGTGGAAGGTTGTAGCTGAAGTTGACATCTTGGTCAACTCCGTCTGCTGAGGATGACAGTATGAAGCTCCTGAATAGCTACTAAATGGACGTCGTAGTGAGGTTGATTTTGTCAACAACAGCCAAATATTGACTTTTTTTTAAGATATTATTTTGGCGTTTAAGCCTTTATTGTATAGCTTTAAGCACAGAGTTGAGATGGGGAGAGAGGGAGAAAACGAGCATTTAAACAGCCCAGGCCGGAGCCAAACGCAGGGTCTGCTTTGACAAGGACTTAGCCTTAATGGTAAGCCCTCTATTGGTTAGCTACCACCGGGGAACTTGTTTGCATTGTCACTGTGTACATAATCATGCTGTTAGCATTTAGCTCAAAGCATCTAGGGCTCAACAATTATTCGGTTTCAAAATTGCTATTTAAAGAAATGTGACTAGCAATTCACAAAGGTTTCCATTATACATTGTACAGTGACCAGGGTTTGAATGGTCCTGTTTTTACAAGGTTCCTACTGTCCTTGTGTGAGAGTCATGCATTGCACACCAATCAGAAGTGGCCAAGGCGACTGCATGTACGCCTAGCAACAACAAGCACCCGAAACGCAACATAAACATTACATTCATGGTTTTATGAAGACAGATGTGCAACAGAAGGATGCATTGTGTAAGGCCTGTCGTGGAACAGCCGTCACATCACGAGGTAACACCACAAACTTTATTAGGATTTGAAGAAGCCCCACCGGCATATATAACACGTGTACAGAGAAAAGTGCAGTAATAGAAGTGATGCTCTAGCCCACTCGAAGAAACAAGCTACTATTTCAGAGTTGTTGGTCACAGTTAATTTGCATAAAAAAGGCTCAAGGCCCTGTGAGGTAACTAATGCTGTGATGCACTTTCTTGCTGAAGAAGACAGTTTCTATTCATTAACACAGTGAAATAGAGAATATTGAACTGAAGCTTGATTTTGAAAATAATCCTGACTAGATATTATTTCCCCAAAAGGTTTATGCCTTGATTTTATCCTCATCTTTTTATGTTTGGTGAGACTGTGGATTGGCTACATGAGGGGACAGTAGGAATACTATAGGGCTACACTTAAGAGTTGCAATTTTACCCATAATTATTGATAGGCAGGGACACAGAAAAACTCGAAAACACTATTGCCTACCTGTTGGGCAGGCACTCAGCTGAGTCTCCTGCCTCTGCGTCCGTGTCCAGAGCCAGTCGTAGTGAGGAAGAGGAGGGTGAGGAGGATGAAGGAGCGTGGTAGGAGGCCAGGTCACATCGCTGGAGGTTGGACAGAAGCACTCGGTTCTCGTACTGCAGCTTCTTCACCTTGCCGCTCAGCTCTCCGATCTGAAGCCTGGCCAATCGGATCTCCTCCTCGTCTGCCGGGGCGTCCGTACTGATAAGCACCGCCCCTTCCTGTATGACAGAGTGCACGGGGCTGCTGTTGTCGTTGTTGAGCAGGCCGCAGTCCGCCAGCGACGTCAGTGAATTGGCCGTGGAGGTGGGCGTGGGCGGGAGGTCGGACTTGTAGCGGTTGATCTCGTTCATCAGGAGCTTGTTCTGCTCCTCCAGCTCCATCAGGGACCTCCTCAGCAGCTCCGCCTCCTCCTCCACAAACTGCAGGTGTCTCTGGAGCTCCATCACGTTCTCAGAGGAGGCGCCTCCTCCCAGCACCATGGACCCTCCTCCTCCCCCCAGGCCAGGACCCAGCCCGAAACCTCCACCACCGCCAAGTTCATGAGGTCCATCTAGAAGGGGGAAGGGACAAAATAATCAATATAAGGTCAAGCAGTAGAGAAAGCAAGAGAGGAAGAAATTCAAGTGTATTGAAGTGAACAAAATCATAATTAAGTTGAAGAAATAAGCTAAGCTAAGCCCTTGTTTTTTTTCAGTTTCCAGAAAGGTGGAGGTAGAGTTCTTCTAAAAAAAATCGCAAAATGCCTTGGTCATTAATTTAAAAAAAACAAGCCATTTTAACATCCCTTTTTGCTGTATAAGAATTTCAATTAGCTAATGCTACCTGACAGATTGTTTCGAGGAGCTGATGTCTGTGAGAAATTAATTACATGACTGTAGGATTGGCTGATTGGCCGTTGAGATGAGGTCAGAGACTTTACCTTGCTTCATGTCATCCATCTCAGCCCTCAGCCCCTGTTCTCCACCTCCAGCTCCACGATGCGTCGACTCAGCAGGTTGGCCTCCTCCTCCACCAGCTTCAGATGGACCCTGATCTCTGCCTCACGGGTATGGGGCGAGTCAGCAACCTGGGGGGTCGGGGGGTGAGTAGAGGAGAACCATTTACTCAATTACCTCTTTCAAACTGTTTCTACATGAATCATCATTAACGATTAATTAATAGTATTTACCCTTTTTATATATTGTTTTACAACCCTTTTTATGGTTGGATAGGATAAAACTGCCATATAACATTGTCAATAGTAAGAGTATGTTCAGCAATACAAATCCTGAATATTCAAAAGCTCATCATTGAAACAAGTGACTGAAACAACTAGTAATACTATACTGTGTCCTTGCACTTGTTGTGTTTATTTGTGTCTCAGGTGTTGCTCTCTTCACTTTCTTTTTCCTATTGCATTGTTGAAAGGAGCCGAGGCCTAAGGATTCCATTGCCAATGATTGTTGTGTATATGAAAAAAGAAACGTCTTGAATAGGAACGCTGACTCCATTCTGTGTTGTGGTGTTTTCATTTTCAGCATTACTTACTGAAGCTATTTTCATTTAATGAGGTTCATTCGAGTGTGTTGGCTGTTTCTAAAACAATACAATTGCAACTCTGTAGAGTTTCTCCAAGATTTTTTTTTTTTATATGGGTACAATGGGCAGGGATACATTATAAACCCCCATAAAAGAATAGTGGCCTGGTTTTTTAGCCTGAGAAATGGTTGGAAACTCAGGGTTTAGAAAACACTTCTGAGGGCTGGATCACAGCTCTAAAAAACGACCCAAAACCTAATCCTTCTAGAGATTGATTCTTCATAGAGTCTTACCAACTTGGCCAGACCTCTGTTTCATGGCCTTGTTCACTAACCAGCCATTTGTCTGGACTAATTTCTATCATTAATCAATATCTATCGAAGACAAAGTAAAAATCTGACAAGCGTCTTGCTGATGTATGGAATGGTTTGGTAACACTTTACAATAAGGGTACATTAATTAACTGTTACTTAATTCTTAGTTCATGCTTTAGCAATAACTAACCATTAATCAGTGCTTAGTTAATGTTAAATATGCATTAGATAAGCATTAACTAACTGTTATGCTTAGTTAAAGCTGCTGTAAGCATTAGTTAACAAAGCATAGTTAATGCTTAACCAATAATTAACCAACCATTAATAACTAAGCATTAAGCAAGTTACTTATGCTTAATGAGCATTACCTAACCGTTAATAGCATTTAATAAGCATTAACTTACAGTAAATTAGTGTACCCTATTGTAAAGTGTTACCAATGGTTTTAAATGAGAATATCCTAATCATAATCTATCTATCTATCTATCTATCTATCTATCTATCTATCTATCTATCTATCTATCTATCTATCTATCTATCTATCTATCTATCTATCTATCTATATTCTTTCAGTCCATCTCCCCCTGCCCTCACCTCCTCCACAGTGAGCGATGCGTTGACGTCTCCATAAAGAGATCTGAACTTGGCCAGCTCTTCCTTCATGGAGTCGCTGTCCTTCACCATCTTGGTCAGCTTCTTACACATGAGAGCCGACTCCTCTTTGGCAAAGTGGAGCTGACACTTCAGGTCTGAGCTGTCCTCCTGTAGAGACAAGGGCCAGAGAGAGGAGAGAGAGCTATGAGGTGACATTGAAATACAGTTAAATAAGCACACAGAAGCTGACGTGCATCTGTTATCAAAGGCACACATCCATTTACGCCAAAACTAGTGATTAAATAAAACAAATCAGTTCATTGAACCAACTTTAATAATTGATTTTTGGTGTTGGTAATTCATGAAATATTAAAGGCCAATCATTGTAGTTCGGATTCTGTAATTTTATTGTGTAAGTAATGAACCCTTTTGGTTTTTTTAAGCTTTTTTCCCAGACTTTTGGTGGAGGTTAAATTTAAAAAATATATATTTTCATTCATTCATATTAACTTTATAATGAACATTAGTCAATGTTGAGTGAATAAAAAAAAATAAAACTTGAGGCACAGAGACAAGAATGATGCTATGTTGTGCGTTTGGCAATGGTAATGTTTTTTTTATGAATAATACAAACCATATTTAAATATGGTGTAAATCAGATGCATTTGATAGTGCATGTTAAAATTAACAAAATAAAGAAAACAACATTGAACAATAATCCATTGTACATAAAAAAAATATTAAAGGAGGACATTGTGTAAAGACACACACCACTCTTCATTTAATTGACGGAGAGTAGCGTCAAATCTGACCATTCACTATGGTTAAAACAAAGACACACAAGAAAGAATGGCAGTTCTATCAGTCCATCTGGGTTAAGGGTAGAGATGGACAGAGACCTGACAGGGACAGAAACACACACAGAAAGTAAAAGCTTTAGACTATGGATAAATGCATGGGAACTGTACAGACAAACATTCAAACGGCTACTGTATGCAGGGCACGCAGTAAGACTATGAGATCTCATCATGTACGGAGTCACTCAACATGGAATCTACACCATAACATCCATTTTAGTCTGACCTATGGACAGCATGAGAGGTCCAGGGTGAAGCACATGATTTTTTTTTTAAATGTAAGCATGTTCTATAAATTGGATTATTTTTCATACAGCATAGTCCATGATTGGCCATCGTCCCCTTGCAATTCTAAGATGCATTAAACTGAGTGCTTTGTGGCCAGCTGAACACAAGCCAATGCTATAATAGTGCTGCAGCTCAACTGGGATGTACAGGCACTTTGTTGGATCTAAAACTCGCCCCTGAACTTACAAGATAATGACAAAGAGCTATTTGACTAACTTGCAGCTTTCAGCTATAGCCAATGGAGAGGAAAGAGTCATGCTGTGTCTGTTTTTCCTTTCCTTAACTAATACAGCACACAGCGGAAACAGAGAAACTGTAGACAAACGCAAACATCAGTGGTTTGCCTCAAACGTCGTCTAGAATCTGAAAATGCATATTTAATCACTCACTCGCATACAACACACGGAACTGTCACACTAACAGTGGTTTACATATGACTGAGCAAGCACATTACTACTACACCATGTGCAGTAGAGGAAGTTGTATCATAGGTACTGTGGTACTTTACACCGACAATAATCAAGATTTGGCCTTAGGCTATAGCAAAACTGTCATTTGAGCATAACAGCTATTGTGGCCACCGGAAAAAAGTTATGGGATAATGGTAAAAACTGATGTAGTTCTACAGTAGCACAAACATATAAGAATCATCAAGTCAGCAAAGTGACTCGTTATGTAAAATCAATCTTAAGTTAGCTGACATTAGCAACCAGCCCATTAAGGCTTTAGCAAAAAAAAAAGAAAGTTAAACTGAGACAGAGGAACACATATACTGTCTGAATCACAAATCTATTGACAGCTCTGTTGCTCTTGTGAGCATTTTAGTATCTTTTACATCCCATTTACTGTTAAGTGTCAGTCAAACTGCTCTCTTCAGCAGCAGCAGGCAGCCTATTCCTGCAAAATAATACCCTGGCAGTACAATTGACGCTACTAGTGCCAAACACCAAAAAGCAGACTAAACTTGTGAACACAGAGTAGCATTTACACATATAGATGTTTCACTCTAGGGCAAGGTGAACGAATGTTGGACTTGTATTCGTCAGGTGTTGCTCCATGTCTGCTGGATGTGCCACAAGGCAACTGTTTGTTTTGCTAAACAACTTTTATATAAATAAAACTAAATACAGTATGTCTGGGCTTTGTATCATCTTATTGTGCCGTTTTCCTTGCCCCTAGTGGCTAAAAAACAGCTGACTTAGTTTTAAATACGACAGCGATGCAATCCTGCCTCTCTTTCAGGAATTGTACAAACAAGAAACAAAACCTATAAATTCAACTACAGTATCTAGAATAGTTAGATTATTGTTGTTGTGGACACATATATTAATATTTTTTCTCTCTCTCTCTCGCTCTCTCTCTCTTTAGCCCCAACCTCCCTTTTATCTAGCGCTGACCTGAGGTGACCCAGTCAGCCATTCCTCAGAGCAGCACTGTGGCTGTGTTTGCTTTACGCCCTGTGGAGCATTTCCAAACCACATGAAGTGAGGCGAGAGCCAGCGAATTTACAGCCATTTATGGTATGTGGCTTGGAGAGGAAGCCTGGGCCCGCGTAGCCCAGCAGCAGAGAAGAGAGCAAGAGAGAGAGGAGAGAGAGAGAGAGGAGAGAGGAGAGAGAGAGAGAAGAGAGAGAAAAAGAGAGAGAGAGAGAGAGAGAGGAGAGAGAGAATACACCTTCTGTTTTGACATGTCATAGTTTTTTTTAAAATATTTATCTCTATGCAAATGTTGTTGCGCAAAACCTGAAGCCCTGTTGTGGCAGACGGGGAAAAAAGTTATCTCTGAAAGGTTAGATTTGGAAAAATATAGAAAAGCAGGGAGACTTTGGCAGACATCAAAGTAAAATAAAATAAATTTCCCCTTTCGAAGAAGAGAGGCCGAATGAAGAGGAGGCAGAGTTTTAGAGTGTGATGTTGAGGCCTGTATCTGTAATCCAAACAGGATCAAACACATTGGATATGTAGGGGGATTAAGTACAAACACCTGCAGGACAAGATGGATGGCAAGGAGAGGGACACGGATGAGAGAGAGAGACATGATGACATCAGGAAACTGTTGATCCGTCTGCTTCAAACAGCCCACGGCTTGTTTGGACAGACAGAGTGTGATCCTCACAGGAAATAGGTCATGAGGGAGGGAACAAACGCACACACACAAACACATGTAAACACACACGTACACACACACTACACACGTACCAACACACACCACACACACACACACACACACACACACACATCACAACCACGAGTTTGATGTGCGGCAACACGCTGACTCAAAGGATCAAACGTTTACGATTGCCGACATGCCAGTTGTTGTTGGTGGCCCTTACCTTAATATTTCTAGTCTGAATTTAGGAATAATGATCAGAGGTTTCAGTTTGGATTACTTACAGTTAAAGTGAAGACTAACTTTCTGCTCTGAAGCGTCACTTGCAAAGGCAGAAGGTGTGCTACTGTGTATATGTCAATCATGTTTACATGTTGAAGCCGGCTCCATTTAAATTACTGTCCAAACTGACCAAAACGCCAACCCGTATTGTCATTTTATATATACAATTTTCTATATATTTCCGTGTGGCGATGTAGCCGTCCTTGCAGGAATTGATTGGTGCAATCATACATTTTTTATCTTATCATCTTTATTAATGACTCTTCTTCTTAGCATTTGTAACCAGTGCTCCTCCTTTTGCCTGACTCAATGTTGAATCCTGGGAGAGGAAATAACAGTGTGGTGCTGAAGTCTTATGTCACCTACAATGCAAGAAATGACATTTCTGGAGGGATGACAGCTGCTGTGGGCGATGCTGGCACAGCAATACAAAGAAGATAGTATAATGGTGTGATTCATTAGCCACATTTTTTCAAATCTATATACAGTACAGGCCAAAAGTTTGGACACGCTCAATGCGTTTCCTTTATTTTTATGACTAGTTACAATGTAGATTCTCACTGAAGGCATCAAAACTTTGAATGAACACATGTGGAATTCTTTGCTAAACCATTTCAGGTGACTCCCTAATGAAGTTCATTGAGAGAGCACCAAGGGTTTGTAGCGCTGTCAAAAAAGCAAAGGGTGCCTACTTTGAGGAATCTAAAATATAAGACCTATTTAAGAGTCATTTCACACTTTTTTGTTAAGTACATAATTCCATATGTCCCTTCAAAGTTTTGATGCCTTCAGTGAGAATCTACAACGTAAATAGTCGTGAAAATAAAGAAAACACATTGAATGAAAAGGTGTGTCCAAACTTTTGGCCTGTACTGTAGGCTACGTATGCATGTCTGTAGATTCAATTGCATCCCAGACAGTGCACGCAATTTTTATCCAATTTATTGTACAATTTCTTCCTCTTTCAAACTAACTCATCTCTCCCCTGCCTTCATCTTTCTCTTTGTCTGCCCAAACTGCACTTTGTTTTCCCTTATTGATTTATCTGGCCATCTGGGGTGAAACATAGCAGTGTGTGTGTGTGTGTGTGTGTGTGTGTGTGTGTGTGTGTGTGTGTGTGTGTGTGTGGTGTGTGTGTGTGTGTGTGTGTGTGTGTGTGTGTGTGTGTGTGTGTGTGTGTGTGTGTGTGAGAGAGTGTGTGTGAGAGGTGTGTGTGTGTGTGTGTGTGCGAGTGTGTATGTGTGTGACTTACCTGTTGACTAAGCTTCTTGTCAGGTTTGTTGTTGGGTCGTGCTGCTCTTTTCTTCTGGGAGTTCTGAAAAAGAAAAACACACATAGCGTGTCATTGGTAAGACGTGACAGCACATAGAGAGAGAGAATTAGCCATTTGGCCCTGAAATGTGAAGCTATTCCTTTGAGGATTATTAGATTTCAAGCTGTTCTAGTATGCGTATCATATGACACAGTTCCTCTGTCTATCTTGATGAGCCTCAGATGCCAATGCTGATGTTGATAGTCATTCCCATAGTGATTATGATCAACACTACAGCTGTGAGGTGAAGGTACACACACACACACACACACACACACACACACACACACACACACACACACACAACACACACACACACACACACACACACACACACAAGTTAGGAAAGAAGCTGCGCAGTGCAATGAGTTTAGCTCATCTGGATCTGTCCGTTTCCATGGAAACAAGCTACTCTCTCTGCAATGAACCACCAACAACAAAAGAAAGAAACAGAGGGATGAGGGATGGAAGGAGGAACAATGTGAGATATAAAAAGGACAGATACATACAATTGAATAATACTTCCTGCAAGATTATTGTTTTTAAATGTCAATTTCCCATGTTTGAGGTGAAATGTCCAAATACTGTTGTAGGCCTAACCTTCCAGCACTGAGGAACTGTCTACATGCTCTCATGTCCACGTGGAGTTGCATTGCAGCACCCACATGGAGGGGATGTGCTTTTTTCTCCCTCTATCCCCTAATTCAATCCTTTCTTCTTTTCTTTCCATCTCTCTCCTAACCCTTCCTCCCTCCCTCCCTCTCCCTCCCTCCCTTCCCCTCTCTTTCCACCTAACCTGCTGTGCCATCAGTTTATCCTGGTGCAAACTGTCTGTTAATGGCCTGGGAACCAACAGATCAATAAGCCTGTCCCATGATGGAACCATTGATCCAGTCTGGAGGCTGAACCCATGTCCACGGCTACTGGATCAGGCTTTTAGCTGAGCAGGGTTTAAAGACTATTATTATTATGGGTATTCCCTTCACCAGATTAAAACACCCCTAAATTAATATCAGGACGTTTTCATGTATATATAGCCTGCCAAGTCTATTTGTTCCTGGTATAAACCTGTTCCACTATAAAGTATATGTGTTCATCGACCCTTACACTTTTACATGGCAAGAAAAGACCAAAAGCCGATTCACACAATTCCCAAAAGGTTTTACTTTTAAATCAAAAACCTTCACACCTTTTATTACCTTAAAGGCTCTGGTTTCAAAGCATTTGACCCTTTGACCCCTGCCTATCTCCAGATCTCCCCCTGTGTTGATCCCCTAATGATCCGTACAATTGTCACTTCTAATTTATCCTAGGTTAAGTCCAACATTCAGACCTTTATTCCTTAGATAAGTTTTTAGAAAAGGAGGAGGTTAGAGTATAGGTTTTAATTATTCTGGTGGATGAATACCTCACAATTACCCCTGGCTTCAAAAGACTACCGTTAAGTCCTCACTAAGTTCATACACCTGGATGAGCTAGGCCAATAGATAAATGCAATTCCCCCTTTATTCAAGGAGCGTGTTTTATGGGATGTGTATTCTTTTAAATCAGTAGTGTAGCCGTAGTGTAGGTTTGAATTGCTTACCTCAGGAGCGCCGCGATCTCTTTAAAGAAAAAACCCTAATTAGGTCCTTTTTCCCAATACTATTCTAAAAATTCAGGCCAAAGATTTATAACGTTTTTAAGAAATTTTATTCAATCAATATAAAAAGATTATACGTTCACAATATAAAAAGAAAAGATAAAATAAAATGAAAGAAAGGAAAATAAGTACCTAAACTCCCATTAAAGTGGTTTCTATATGTATATGAGAAGTATGAGTTCCCTTATGTGTTGTATGTTTTTGTTCACATTGAATTTAGTTCATGAGATCTCCGATTTCCAAACCTTGTCTACTGTTTTTTTTTTCGTTGATCTTTTACAAGAGATCAGGAGTATTCTCATCTTCAGGTTTTTCAAAGCTCCACTGTTTCCACAATCCTCCTTTGTTTGACTAGTGGCCGAACTATCCCTATTGGATTTTGCGACACAATAATCAGAAAAAGTAGGATAAACAGCTTATTGGTTGCTCCACTGTTTCCACACCCTCCTTTGTTTGACTAGTGGCCGAACTATCCCTATTGGATTTTGCGACACAATAATCAAAAAAAGTAGGATAAACAGCTTATTGGTTGCTCCACTGTTTCCACACCCTCCTTTGTTTGACTAGTGGCCGAACTATCCCTATTGGATTTTGCGACACAATAATCAAAAAAAGTAGGATAAACAGCTTATTGGTTGATCCACTAGAGATCCTATTTTGGAGCGCTATCAAGTTTAAAAGTTTGTCCACTGTCTATACCCCCTACTCAGTCTGAGTGGTGGCCGAACTGTCGAATGAAATGTATATTTGAATATCTTCAAATGCCATTCATTGCAGACTTTGCGACACACAACTCAGGAAAAGTAGGACACAGTCTAAAACCTCAACTCAATGCCATCTAACAACCTGGTTCATCAATTAATTCCTATTAATAACCCAAAGGTTCTCTTACCCAAACTTCTTAGAAAAGAAAAGGCAGAATTGGATCAGAGCTTCTTCCCCTTCTCAAAAGAAAAAATATCTCTTCAAAATTTTTCTAAGTTTTTTGCACTCAAAAAGATTCAGAGTGTTTCTTTCGAGTTTTTCTTCTAAGTCTTTCGTCCATGCTAAAAGAACAAAAAAGTGGAAAACTTCCCCTGTTATAAAAGCAGTCAAAAAAGCTCCTTCTTTCTCAAAACCCTGGCCTTAAATAGTCTGAAGACAGAGAGAGTGGGTGTGTGTATTAGGAGGAGAGAGGGTGGGGGTAAAGATGAGGGTGTGTGTGTCCAGCTCAAGGACCCACTGCCCCCCTTGTCTCTCTCTCACCCCTGACCTGTCCCAGGACAAGCCCAGACATGCCTTTTCAGAGAGGCCTTGTGAATTCACAATTATGTATATATTTCAGGATAAAAACTTGAATACAACACCTTTAGTGATTCTACCTTAATATTAAAGGCCACTTGTTACCTTGCCTGTGTTATTAAAAATATCATACTTTTCCCTACGAAAACAAGAAATATACATTTCACATTCTCCTAGGAACAAGATATGTACAATGAAAAGTTGCAATATTCTTGCCTATCTCAACACCCTCTCTTGTAACTTCATAATTGGACATATTCAACCATCATCAAGACAATAAATGCCTTCACAATAAAAATCATTAATTTTTTTTTTTTTTTTTTTTTTTTAACCTGATCCACAAAACATAGCAATATCTCACAGCCACAAAGCAGTAGGATACAGTATCCGTAATATGAAACTACAAATAAAGAAAAGCATAAACCCAGTAAACCATAATACTAAGGTAAAACCCAGATCACCAGATCAAAAATATAAAAAGCAAGAAATAAGTGATGGATTACCAAAAACACTAGTTACTAAAAATGTATTATTAAAAAGTCAGATAAAAACAAAGGATCATAAAGGAAAAAAATAAGGAAAAAGTCATCAAGCCAAATACATTTAAGTACTATTGTAGAAAAATCACAGCATCTTGACCCAATTTAGAGTAATGAGTCCGTTAGACAGTATAGTCAAAAGTTCTTAAGCTTTTGCAATGTCCACAAAACTAAATATAGTCCCACGACGATTCAATCATAATCTATTTTCTTCGGCCTGTTGAGGCTCTTCTTCAAACACAGAGCATGTAGATGAGTCAATATCTGAGTGTCTGCTTACACATAAGGTGGCAGCCTTTGTCTCAGGCATACACCTTTTTATAATCTTCTCCAAGCTTAGCATATAGGACAGTGTCTGAAGTCCCCAGTACTCTGACCTCAGAATAGAACACTTTCCCTTGGCTCGCTTCGTAGAACATCTGCGAATGCCCAGCAGTGAGAGCAGGAATATGGGCAGATGATGAAAGGCCCACTGCAGGACAAGGTAGAGTTGATGCCCCAGCAGGATAGAGTTGCCGACCTACAGCAACTGATGGAGGTGCAATGGTTCACCTCACCCAAGCAGTGGATGATTCTGCAGCTCGGCACCGGGATAGCAGAAGGTCTCCGCCCTCGGCAGGAGAACTTGTCGGACCATGGATGAGCCAACGAGGAGGCACTGGAGTTCCGCTGTTCGGCCTTGCTGCGCTGCAGAGCAACCATGTGAAGGCCGGGCTGGATCATTAGCCTGCAGTGTTGATGCCCGCGGTCCAGAGCGGCAAAGCTGCGTAGGTTGAGCCGGGCGTCTGGTGGATCCTTCTGAACGTCTGATGATGGCATCCTGCAGCATCCTACGTCGGTTCTCTCCCGTGTTGTAACGACGAGACGTCTGGGAAACACCGGCCACAGGTGGAGAGGAGACAGCGGCGGCGTAGGAAGCGGCGGCGGGCAGCGTAGTGACAGCGGAGGAAGAGGAGGCGGTGTCACAGCTGAAGATGTAGCTGGCAGGTGACGCCTGTGTGTCAGCGGTGTAGTAGGCCCCAGAAGCTTGTCAGCTTCTTCTGCAGACAAAAAAGTCTCCAAGCGGTTGTGATATAGTACTCCATGTTAAAGAAAAAATGCATATCAACAGCTAAAGCTGCTGAAGCTATATTTGGGATTTATAGAAAAGATCCTGTAGAGTCTTGGTAGAATATAGAGTTTAATGTTTAGTGAATAGGCAAAGGAGCCCTCTTGTCCATGAGAGGAAAAATATCTCATGATTGAAAAACAATAAAAAAGTAGCAAATCAAATCAAAAACTGTAGTAATCCATCAATAAAATAAAGTTAAAAATAAAGGTAGCAAAGGTGTCTTTACTGGTGTTATGCCCTCATGTTTATTATTTTATTTTAAAATAAAACAAAGAATAAAATTCACTGGTTAAAAGGTAAGTAGAAAAGCCTTCAGATTTTGTTTTAAAAGAGCTGAGAGTTGCAACAGACCTACAGTTTCTGGGAGTCTATTCCAGACATGCGATGCATAAAAACTATAAGCTGCTACTCCATAACTATGTTTTGGCCACTAAGATAAATCAAAAATTATGATTTTATTTTCCCTAAAACACTGATATAGGAAAAGATTAGATGGGCTGGCAAAAAGAAAATTAAAGGGTGCTCTGGCCAACCACACAATGGGCCGTCGGACCAGAGACTATACACTGCCTATAAGTAACTAAACTTCAAATAAAGCCGCGAAAAACAGGGTTACCAGTCCCATCCTTTTGTAGCAACATCAAATAAAATCTGAAGTCATTCTATTGGTGATTTTAGTTTTACCCTCAGCTAGGAAAACAAACAAAATTGTGTTGGGAGAACAACATCTTCTATGATCGAGAAGACTGAGAATATGTGAAAAGATAAAAGAAAAAAGAAAAAAGAAAAAATACACTAAAGTAGTAGAAAGTAAAAACTAAATATAGAGTTACACTAAGTGCAGGTGGTAGAGGTGAACGTCGTAAACTAAGGCCATTAGTTAAGAATGAGATGTCTCCAATGGAGACACCCAGACTAGAGACTGTCCATCCTTGCTGTTATCAGTCCCAAAAGGGTTAAAGGTCACAGGCCTAGGCCAGTGAGAAATGGCAAGTGTACAACTGGCATCCCTCTCTACCCACTTGACTGATCTTTGCACTCTGAGAAAATAAAAGAAGAGAATTAAATGTAAATGTATTTACACATTTCAAATAAAAAGCGCCCCTGAGGAAGACAATACCCACACGGCTTGTGTTATGTAGATAGAGGTCATAGGGATTCAACAGCAGGACCAGGTAAAAATGGGATAAGGTGACTCAATTTAGTTTAGTTTCTTTACAGAGTAGTTTCAGTTGTTTCTTTAACCCATCAACCATAGCACCCTGATGACCTCTGACCTCAGTTATGTTGTGTATGTAAGAAGCTTGGGTATGTGGATTAGGTTTTCTTTTAAATACCTATTGATTTTCGTAAACCCTACATGTCCCAAAGCTTCGTGCACTTTAGGCACCACTTGATAGGCTTGGCCAAGTGGAACCTCAGTGTATGCATCATTTTTCACCCATTCGGATGGAAAAAGGAAAGTAACCTTAGCCACTACGGGCCTAGTTGTTGCCAATTGGTCCTTCATGTGTGCACCTGCAGTAATTACTTAAAAAGGCTTTCTCAAGTATAACTGGTGTGCGATTTTCTTTGTGTTTATCTGATGGAATATCAAAGAGATGTTTAGCCATTTCCGGCCTGGCTTGGGCCATTTCTACTATTTCTGTGTTACCACAATATCTATATACTAAATACCTGCTTCAACAAGCATTTTAGAACATTTTGTTCTTTTATTGAAAACTAAACTATAAAACATTAAACCTATATTAAATAGATTAATTTTCATATGAGGGCTAATTGACATTGGTTGTTTGTGGATGTTTTGGGGTAGCTATATGGTGGCTCATTTCAAACCTATTCATATACTCTGGACTAGCACTAAAAGCTTCAGTGACATCACATGTGTCTGTTCTTTGCAGCTGAAATGACTGGCAGCTCCCACTAACGTTTAAGAAGCTCTTAGCGTCAGCACAGAGTCTACAAGTATCCTATTTGAGAATGACAAACTTTTTGTCTTCTATTTTCACCATGTATCTAATAACACTGAAGACACACTGCTTTTATCTAGTGCCCTGCATGCATGGCTGTGAATAGCGAAATACCTGTTCTTGTTTGCTTCAAAATAAAAGTCAACTCACGTTTGGCTAGTAACAGGCTTTAATGTGAAGGTGCACTGAGATGTTCTGTTTGCACAACCGATAAATTAATTGTGGTAATGTAAAGAGCCGTGCCTCTCCCATTTACCAAGTTCAAGGTTCATTAAATGTTTAGAAACGCCAATTGCACACATCTTTCACCAGCCAAAGTGATGGTTTGACCTAATACCTTACCCGCCTAAGACTACATTTTCCCTTGTTTTGCAAAAATTAAATTTTGAGCCCTCTAAGCAGTTTCATGCATTGCTCCTTTGTGTCTCACTCTCATCACTAGCAACAAGTGCAAGCAAACTTGTTTTTATCTTTGCATGTCATTTATTCTAATAGCAAATGTGATCAAAACTGTCGCACTGTACTCTGAGTCTAGAAATTTAGATTTTGGACAATTTAGAAAACCCTGGTGAATAGCTGGTATCTGTTATCAGTTTTATGGCTTTGGGAGCTGCAAGCACAGGCTGCAGGACTAGGGGCAATAAAACAAGAAAAGGTGGAGAGGAGAAGAGGAGGAATACCCCTTCACTACCCCCTCTTCAACTTTCAAGAATAGATTGTTGACGAATGTTACAGCTAAATTAAATTATAAAAAGGTAACAGACCTACCCAAAAGGCCCTTGATAATTATGTCTCATCCGAGTAGACTCCCTCTGCATTCCTTCCCCTGTTATTGTTAAAATTGCAGCAGCCACACCACCACCATAAGTCAGACTCCAATTCTCTGTATTTGCCATCATACAGGGTTCTGTAAAAGGAAGGCCCACAATAGTAGACTGTAATATTACTAATTTTCCTTTATTGTACTGATTACAACCCTGTATTCCCTCCCGCTTTGGAAAAACGACGGTTGGATTATTTACCACCCCAGAAGAAACGTTGTTATCCTCATTAACATCATGTTATGAAGGTGGACATATTGCCATGTGTGTCCGACCTCTATTTCCAACCTCATCTGTATAGCCCTCTGCACCTGTAATACTCTAGAATCTAGAATCAAAAAGTAGGTGCATCAGGGACCTCAGGAACTAAGAATTCCCTGTTACAGACCAAAAACAGTCTGGTTATATCATCCATATTTCCAGAATGATAGTATTTTTCTTGGAAGGTTTGTAGCCGTTTAATTCGTCTCTTCTATCCCTGAGTCTTTATAGCACTGGTTAGCTAGGCCAGCTTGACTTTCATAGAGTTACAGGTTACACCTTCGGATTCAGCTGCTGTAGACGGGAGAATGAGCTATATTTATTAGTCAAATAAGCCCTTTCGCCTGGCTGTTATTTCAACAAGTATCGGTACCTTCTGAACCATATACGCAAAGTTAAACAAAATCTACTAACTACCCTAAATGCCCTCTCTTGAAGTACGTTTAGTTTAGAGTGATTTTTTACTCAACTAGTCAAAGATGTTATCCCTATGGCAATTTTTGCTCTCCCTTTTTAAACAGACATTCCCTTCTCCAGTGAAAAGGGTGACCAGAGTTTTTAGAGGTGAGTTTTATAAGCCTTTGCCAAAGGTCTTAGCCTAGTTTAAATAAAGCAGGAAGTAATAAACACTCAATCCTAGTTTTGCCGGTACATGCGTTCTGTTTTTATTAAAGGAAACTTTGACACATCTTAAGGATATTTTGCCCCGTTTATACTTCCTGGCAGATTTCGAATACCTTTTCAGCTTGATTTCGCTGGTTGAAAAAGACCCCCACTAAGGGCTGTGGATCTTTGTATTTTAAGCCGAAAAGAATAATAGTTGCCCTATCCTCCCTGTTATCTTTAAACAGTGATTATGGGTCTATTTATCTGATCGTGCCCCACGTTGGGCGCCATAAAGACTATTATTATTATGGGTATTCCCTTCACCAGATTAAAACACCCCTAAATTAATATCAGGACGTTTTCATGTATATATAGCCTGCCAAGTCTATTTGTTCCTGGTATAAACCTGTTCCACTATAAAGTATATGTGTTCATCGACCCTTACACTTTTACATGGCAAGAAAAGACCAAAAGCCGATTCACACAATTCCCAAAAGGTTTTACTTTTAAATCAAAAACCTTCACACCTTTTATTACCTTAAAGGCTCTGGTTTCAAAGCATTTGACCCTTTGACCCCTGCCTATCTCCAGATCTCCCCCTGTGTTGATCCCCTAATGATCCGTACAATTGTCACTTCTAATTTATCCTAGGTTAAGTCCAACATTCAGACCTTTATTCCTTAGATAAGTTTTTAGAAAAGGAGGAGGTTAGAGTATAGGTTTTAATTATTCTGGTGGATGAATACCTCACAATTACCCCTGGCTTCAAAAGACTACCGTTAAGTCCTCACTAAGTTCATACACCTGGATGAGCTAGGCCAATAGATAAATGCAATTCCCCCTTTATTCAAGGAGCGTGTTTTATGGGATGTGTATTCTTTTAAATCAGTAGTGTAGCCGTAGTGTAGGTTTGAATTGCTTACCTCAGGAGCGCCGCGATCTCTTTAAAGAAAAAACCCTAATTAGGTCCTTTTTCCCAATACTATTCTAAAAATTCAGGCCAAAGATTTATAACGTTTTTAAGAAATTTTATTCAATCAATATAAAAAGATTATACGTTCACAATATAAAAAGAAAAGATAAAATAAAATGAAAGAAAGGAAAATAAGTACCTAAACTCCCATTAAAGTGGTTTCTATATGTATATGAGAAGTATGAGTTCCCTTATGTGTTGTATGTTTTTGTTCACATTGAATTTAGTTCATGAGATCTCCGATTTCCAAACCTTGTCTACTGTTTTTTTTTCGTTGATCTTTTACAAGAGATCAGGAGTATTCTCATCTTCAGGTTTTTCAAAGCTCCACTGTTTCCACAATCCTCCTTTGTTTGACTAGTGGCCGAACTATCCCTATTGGATTTTGCGACACAATAATCAGAAAAAGTAGGATAAACAGCTTATTGGTTGCTCCACTGTTTCCACACCCTCCTTTGTTTGACTAGTGGCCGAACTATCCCTATTGGATTTTGCGACACAATAATCAAAAAAAGTAGGATAAACAGCTTATTGGTTGCTCCACTGTTTCCACACCCTCCTTTGTTTGACTAGTGGCCGAACTATCCCTATTGGATTTTGCGACACAATAATCAAAAAAAGTAGGATAAACAGCTTATTGGTTGATCCACTAGAGATCCTATTTTGGAGCGCTATCAAGTTTAAAAGTTTGTCCACTGTCTATACCCCCTACTCAGTCTGAGTGGTGGCCGAACTGTCGAATGAAATGTATATTTGAATATCTTCAAATGCCATTCATTGCAGACTTTGCGACACACAACTCAGGAAAAGTAGGACACAGTCTAAAACCTCAACTCAATGCCATCTAACAACCTGGTTCATCAATTAATTCCTATTAATAACCCAAAGGTTCTCTTACCCAAACTTCTTAGAAAAGAAAAGGCAGAATTGGATCAGAGCTTCTTCCCCTTCTCAAAAGAAAAAATATCTCTTCAAAATTTTTCTAAGTTTTTTGCACTCAAAAAGATTCAGAGTGTTTCTTTCGAGTTTTTCTTCTAAGTCTTTCGTCCATGCTAAAAGAACAAAAAAGTGGAAAACTTCCCCTGTTATAAAAGCAGTCAAAAAAGCTCCTTCTTTCTCAAAACCCTGGCCTTAAATAGTCTGAAGACAGAGAGAGTGGGTGTGTGTATTAGGAGGAGAGAGGGTGGGGGTAAAGATGAGGGTGTGTGTGTCCAGCTCAAGGACCCACTGCCCCCCTTGTCTCTCTCTCACCCCTGACCTGTCCCAGGACAAGCCCAGACATGCCTTTTCAGAGAGGCCTTGTGAATTCACAATTATGTATATATTTCAGGATAAAAACTTGAATACAACACCTTTAGTGATTCTACCTTAATATTAAAGGCCACTTGTTACCTTGCCTGTGTTATTAAAAATATCATACTTTTCCCTACGAAAACAAGAAATATACATTTCACATTCTCCTAGGAACAAGATATGTACAATGAAAAGTTGCAATATTCTTGCCTATCTCAACAGGTTCAGTGGGCATCCATGGAATAATATGGATGGAATGAATGTATAGGCTCTCAATATAATTCAGCTTGTTCATTTGCATGACCGGTTCCTAAACTACCACCAGGAGGAAAAGTCGATTTGCCACAACACAAACTTTTTTCCCTGTAACAAAATGAATAGACTTCCTTTTTGAATTTGCATTTTATTTGCATATTTTCTGAATTCAGATAATTCAATCACAATGAACTTGGATGGAAACGTTGCCTACTGTCATGGCTCACTGGGAAACCTGAGCCAGTAGTAAAGTTATTTTAACATATTATTTGCCTTTACTCTGCAAAATAGGCCCGTTCTGTTTTTTTGCTTAGTTAGGAGCTGTCAAAAAGAGATTTCAGTACTGTCACTCAGCTGTCTCAACCTCCGCTGACGTGCCCCCACACTGTAACATTACGAGCTGTAAAAATACCAAACAGAAGCATAAACTGACTATTACAAACCTGAACGGCATAAACAACAACATGCTGAGTCAGTGTGTCAGACACTGAGCTAACCTAATAATCATCAGCATGACATTTTTTACAAAGTTTCCTCCAATTATATGTTGTATCAGCAGACAAGCAGCTGCCTGAACTGCCAGTTAAACGGCCAAACTGGCAAACCACCATGGCCTCAGGCTGGGACAGAATAGATCCTTTTAATGGGCTGAAAATTTGCATAGCAACGTGCAGGTTAGAGTCAAGCAAGCTGCGGTCACTTTTCTGTATGACAAACAGAAAAGTGTACTTGAGGCTTTGACAGGCAGTTAGTGCAACCCCAACCAGCACAAGCCTTCATTTGATGATACAGAGTAGAACCACAGGAACTATGTCAACGCAATACACACACACACACACACACACACACACACACACACACACACACACACACAAACACACACACACACACACACACACACACACACACACACACACACACACACACACACACACACACACACACACACACACACACACACACACACACACACACACACAGAGCTTGGTTCTCATGTTTCAGGGCCCGCAGTCTACGGTTACACAGTAGATAAGATAACAGGTTGAGACCCATATTATCTGATGACATATTTTGCAGCTTCTAGCCATGTCCTCTGCTTTTCCAGCAGCAGCAAAGGTTTTATTGGGTAACCCTGCTATATATCACAGTGATCACACTGTTTTATTCTACACAGTGTATGGGGCTAGTGGAAGGGGAGATGGATGGGCTTGAAAAGAGTTGCAAAAGTAGGACAAATGCAGAGGTAAAGGCATTTTTTTAAAGCCATAAATGCAAGCCAAGCACGCCTTTGCTTGACTGGACTGGTCAAATGAGGGCAACATCTTACAGCACAGAGAGAGAGAGAGAGAGAGAGAGAGAAGAGAGAGAGAGAGAGAGAGAGAGAGAGAGAGAGAGAGAGAGAGAGAGAGAGAGAGAGAGAGAGAGAGAGAGAGAGAGAGAGAGAGAGAAAAGGAAAAGATGTTCAGAGAAAGAATGGAACAGCGATAGCAGCAGAGTGAGAAAAAATGAACAGTGAAAGAGAGAGAGGGAGTGAGAGAGAGAGAGATGTTGTCCTTCCACAGTCATGGATGAGGAAGCACAGCAGTGTGAGAACTCCTCCTTTCAATCCAATCTGATCTGCGGTCAGCCAGCCGTGGCACTGGGACTACAGAGCAAAGGCGCTAGCAAACCCACTGACAGGCCTGATGAAACACCCAGGGGGGGATTAGGAAAGTATGGAAAAGAAGGAGAGTAAGAAATGTTGACTAGAAGTACAGGGAAATGTGAAAAGCGCAATGACACAAAACTATGTTGAAACTCTGGAAAAGATACGAGCTCTCCAAGGCTACTAGAATGTGGGCCCAGGAGCAAATGAGGACAAGTTAGACCAGGAAAAGTGTTAAAACCTGGTATAAATAAAAGGGCATATGTTAAAGGTGCAATATGCAGTTTCAGGGGAGGGGGGTTTGTTTATATTTGCAGAGCCTGCAGTTAGTCTACAAAGACATATTTACTCTACATGTAAATCTTAGTATTGAATGAATCTATCATCGTAAATCAAAACTAAAATATCCCGGAAGAATAGACTACATTACAAACTATGTAAACAAGTAACTTTTCAGGTATCTTTCTAAGTTCACACAGTGTTCCAGAAGGATAACATTTTCCCCTTGAGAATTGTTTGTTTATTCAGTTTATTCCGGTGCTTCAACCAAGCAGGCATGAAATCCCTCCAAACAATTGTTTGTTTATATAGTTTATTCACACCTAAGATAATTTTCACTTCTCTGACTCACCCAAAGTTAAATAGTGCACCTTTAACTTTTAGAAAAACAAAGTTGCAATGATGTAATCGTCATCCAAAACAGGCAACAACAGACTGACACAAAAAATATTCAAATCTGCTTGGGATGGAGATGTTAGCACCACTGTCTGGTTTGACAGACTGCGGGGGAAGTACCACAAGTTTATACAGTGCGCTGATACGCTTTGCCAAATGGAAATGATTTTCTAACAGCCCAGTCATGCAGGTTCCAGCCCGTCACACAGGTTAACATGGGAACTGATGAGATTGCTCTCTGAGAACAGGGAGAGGGCAGCAGCACAAATCACATTTGCTTTTCACTGTACAGAGACACACCTAAACCAAGCAGGCATGAAATCCCCTCCAGAGTGACACAGCAGAGAGCAGAAACACTGCTATGTCCAAATGGATTTTAAGAGTTTATGTAGCCATCTGACCCTGGTGGACTGGCCCTTTTTATTTCTACCTTTTACAAGCTGCTGGCTGGGTTATTTACTTGACTTTATTATTTTATTTGTGTTGTCCTTGTCTAGGGGAGGCACTTTGGACACTTGGAACAGGACAAATGGCTGCTGTGGGGCTGAAATTTCAGACTGACGTTTTACAATTTACACCCCCAACACACACACACACACTCACCAAAAGCTGTTAATGGAATTGGTCGGCACTTTGGGAAAGGCGTTTATTCCCTTTCTTTCCAAGAGTAAGACAAGAGGGTCGATAGCGCTGTTATGTCTGTGCATGGAGTGTGGAGCTGGATCTAGGGAGGTTAGCTTTAGCTTAGCATAAGGACTGGAAGGGGAGATGTTGAAAATTATAAAAAAAAATACTCTTAATTAATCATTTAATTTTGAGGTGCAATTTTTGTTTAAACTTAACATCAAAAATACTTATATTTACATTTCTGTTTGAACAAAACCATACAGCACTCTTAAAGTGACTTTTAAAAGGTGTTGGTTGGCGTATACTTTTTAACTTGGGCCCACACAACAGTATACCCTATCAGCCTTCACGTCTAATTCTTTCCAACATGTTTATTCCATTACTATTTGTCATAGGGCAAACCTCCCATACAGTCAACTGTTTGAGGTGATACATTCCACATTGGAAAACATACCAAGGTGACATTTCCCAATACATTTTCATTTTCATTTTCTGGTTGGACAGCTTCTGGTAGGTGAACCGAAGAACGCCTCGGTTTTTATTAACTTCTGCATATGCCACCAAGCATGTCAAGGTCTGGTCAAATGGACACACAACACTTTGGGCTACAGATTTAATATAAGAAACCTAAGAAGAAAATGACCTCCAAAGTAAATTAAAAGTTGTGTCATATTTCTACAGACCTGTGCCTCATCTTATTAGTGGCACATAAGAACTGAACTCACACTGCAATGTTACATTTTTCAAGTCACAATGTTTTTTATATTATTCTAGAGATGTGGATGCTGAAATACAAAATAGCATAAAGCAAATCCTTTCACTGAGATATGAGATCAGATTGCTAGAATACTGAGTGTGTGTGTGTGCACATAAAAGAGATTGTGGGTTTGTGGAAAGACAAAGTGATTTATTTGAAGTGCACACTGCAACGCACATGCACACGCACCAGCCACGCACAGCACACACACACTCTGGCAGGCGAGGTAGCAGACTCAGCCTGAAGGAACAGGACACTCCCGTCTCTACATCATCACCGGACACCACACACCACACACACACACACACCACACACACACACCAACACACACACACACACACACACACACACACACACACACACACACACACACACACACACACACAACACACACACACACACACACACACACAACGGGAACAATGAGTCCACACAGCGCAACACACAATGGGTTGCATAACCAGTGTGTGTGTGTGTGTGTGGATGGATGGAAGCACTGAGCAAGAGAATAATTGATAAGGATAATTATTCCGCTTAAATTCTTAAATATTGAAAACAATCCTATTGTGTTCATTTTAGAATAAAAAATGGACGCTTGAAATTTCTCGCACATATTCTGACATCATATTTATTCTTAGTCACATTTGATAACAGCTTTTTAACCGAATTCCAGGGATGCAAAACACAGCATTAAGCAGTTCTCTCCGGTTGTCTGCTGTCAAAGAAAAGCAGCTCAGAGCAGCGCGGATAAGACCAAAAGCAACACCGTGCCTTCTTTCCTAAATCCCCTTTCAGTGTGCTGGGCTCATTACTAACACACTCCCGCTGTTTCCACACTCCACACAGTGTCTCTCACACTTTAACACTCTTTTTTTGTGCAAACATTCTAACACCCTGCTAGTGCTGAATTAGGAAATAAACAACAGCCCATTCACTGTCAGCACTTTAACCCATTGATGACGGCTGCTGCGCGATGCCACATTGGCTCTCCTGCCTGATGCTGCATCGTGCAGCATTATTACTTTATCTAATTTTCATGGCATTCCCAGCATTGAATGCACTGTCATTGGTTCAAATACACATGAGGTGGGTTTTGTTGATTTTTTTAAGACCACGTGACCACCCAAAAGTTGTGTGGTTTGCCGAAAATCATGTCAATCAAAAAAATTAAAAATTAAAAAAATAATAAAAAAAATACGCCAGCTATGTCGGCGACAGAACAGTTAGTGGCGTTTGGTGCGCAGAATCAAGGTCTACTATAGACTACTGACGAAAATCACACAACACATTGCATCTATTTATTAACAATATTTAATATTTTTTTAATTCATCTAATTTTGACGATTTTTAGAAATATTTGTTGGTTTGTAAGCGCTAAGGGAGCATGTTTAAATAAAACCTGTGAACCTTAACTTTTAAATGTATTTTATTTCATGTTTCTATGTGCTACACAGGCTTAGATATTAAGGTTTTGGTAGACTTGACAATTCGTACTATTTTTTCAGAAAACCCTCAGGCATTAAGGACATGCATCCTAGATTGCCATAGTCATCAATGGGTTAAACACAGAGCCTCTTTGTTTGCTGAATTGAGGACTCTTTGCCTTCCAGTTGTTCATGAAGTACATACCTGTGGTTTTACACGCTATAGTCCATTTAACTACAAAGCACATTAACCATAGCTGCAAAGAGACATTAGGCCTTATATTCTTTACTGTTAGGCACAGCCGTTAGTTATGCATATATCCCATTAATTTAAATGACAAATTCATTTGCGTAGACATTTGTTTTTGAGTTGTGTAATCCATCGCATTGAACATCAGGTCTGCATAAATCTTTGTTAAAGTATCATTATGCTGCGTGCAGAGCGGGCAATATTGTACCGCTGATTAAAACATGATTATGCAGACTTGATGTTCACGGATGACACAACTCCAGAGCCTGCCAATTAATGTTCATAGCAGACATATAGGCACTGATGAAAAACAATGGAAGATGGGGAAAAATAATCTAATTATAAAAGAGAAACACTGCATAAATCTAAAATTGGTCACACAATTGAATCTGATTTTCAAATGCATTGCAAACAGATCAAGTCAGTTAGCAGTCATGGAAAAACACAACTGTATTTTGAGTGGCTCACTCACGGCAAGTTGATTTTCACATGTTTTATAAAATAAAAAAAAATTAAAGGAGGGAAAAAATTAAAAATAAAGTAAATATATCATTTGGATATGTACGAGCTTTTCCAAAAACCACAGAACTGCAACGCCCTACGGCTCATAAACGCACCGCAAAGAGCACTGAGCTCCAACGGTCCCAATGAAGGCCAATGAACTGTCCATTTGAAAAAGTAAACCTGATTCAAAGTGTCTTTTGGCTGCATGATCTCACAACACTGCTCCAGTCAGAAAATGGGTCAAGGCAAAACACATGAGAGGAACATCTGGATATGGAGCCTTTTCTAGGGACTTGAATTTAGCATTTAGTTGACGTCAGCTTGGGATTGTTTTGCTCATATGTTTAAGCAGTTTCAGAGGAGGGGGATTTTTTGTTTAAATTCGCATAGCCTGCAGTTAAGCTTAGAAAACATATTTACTCCACAAATAATTCTTAGTATTGAATAATTCTATCATCATAAATCAAAGAGACTAGAATACTATAGAAAACTGTGGGCCCAGCTGCTGTAAACAACAACAGTGGAAACAGTAACATTTCAGGTAGCTTTCTAACTTCAAACAGTATTCCAGGGATTCAATTTCACTATGCGGAAAGCTTGTTTATCCAGATATGAGAATATACCTTAGAAAATGTTCACTTATCTGACATGTGCGTTCACGGTTACTGTATACGCCCTCTGTGCTTGTACAAATAGGATGTCCCTTTGTTAATAACATTGCTGCGGGGAAGGTGTGAGGAAGGACACTATCTAGAAGGTGATGTGGGAGGAGGCCAGGTTCAACTACAGTTCATTGGACAGATACAGACAGCACACACACTGTGGAGGAGCAGCTTTGTGAAGTGACTATTATGAATCCAACACTTTCTCTCCGGTACCTCTGGTTGTCAGGGTGATAAGGTCACAACCGCGGGCATGACTGAGGAGGAGAGAGAGAGAGAGTGAAACAAATGGAATGTGTGTTTTCTTGCCCGTGTGTGTCTCTCCCAGCCATGGCAGTGAGAGGAACAATGTAAACTGTATCATTGCAGTGGGGCTCACAATGACTCACAAAAGGAAAAGCCCCTTCACGACAGTATTGATTATGTTCAGATTAGGATGATAACATCTTGATACAGCGTTTCTCCCAATGTCGTTACATGGAAGAGCTTAGAAAGGCATTTTTAAGCTTTGTATATTTGACAAGATTGAACATTAAAAGGTACAGTCAGTGATTCTGGAGAACGCTTGTTGTCAAATAGCTTTTTGTCAAAATAGTGAATAATTCCTCACAATGCGATAAATGTATGTACTGTGTATGCGCTGAACAAAATGTATCCAGTGTTACACAGCATAGGCTCTGTAAACCTGCATGTTGCTGCAGTGGGCCCCTAAACTCTTTGTTTACATACCTGTTTATAGAGCCTAGGCTGTTTTAAACAATGGATTTTTTTCCAGCACACAGATAGTACGGACAGTATCGGGAGATATTTACTGATTTTAAACAAAAAGTGATTTTAAAAACAAGCATTCTCCAGAATCACTGACGCCACCTTTAATTGATCCTTTTGGGTACCAACAACATGACAGGTATATTGTAAACATTACAGTAGGCCTTATATTAATGCTGCCATCCACGCTTTACACTTTTTGATATTTCCAACTAGGAACCGTTGTGCATCGTTTGCTCTACCTGCCTGCACTACACAAGTGCAAGTCTTTTTTCGTGTGTGTTGCAGTTGCTTTACAACATCTAAACAAACGCACCTTTCCATCACCTCCCCTTAGATGGATGGCCCTGTCAAAAATCATTGAAACAATCTGCCGCTGGGAAAAACGAAAATTCTACGCTGGTTGATATAAATGATCCGACCTAGCTGAGCATTAGCCGCCGCTTTATGGCAAAATCACCTGAAGCTACGTTGATCCCAGCACACGCACACGCACACACACACACACACACACATTACACCCTAACACCTGAGCCCCTTCAAATGTTACCACTGTGTCTACTTGCATATTTTTGATTCAACCCAAATCCGTCTGTGTGTGTATTCACATGGCTATGAAGCCAAGAGATTGAATGGTCAATTAGCATGGCATTAGCATAGCATTAGCCAAGCAACAAAGCGCCGCCCAGGCTGAGAGGGGATGGATCAACATTTTTCCCTTTTTCTCTTTCTCTCCTCCGATAAGTAATCATGACAACAACAGGCTGTATTTGAGACCGGCAAAACCAGTCTGCACCCGCCTCTTCTGTTTACATTGGCGCCACACACACACACACACACACACACACACACACACACACACACACACACACACACACACACACCACACACACACACACACACACACACACACACACACACACACACCACACACACACACACACACACACACACACACACACCACACACACACACACACACACACACACACACACACACACACACACACACACACACACACACACACACACACACACAGTAATATGCAAACAAAGGATCGAGGAAGAGTGGGATGCAAAAATGAGTAGAGGAGAGTATCCTTTGTTACCAGAATCACTGCTCACTTCCAGCCACCTCCATTAGCTTGTGTGTGTGTGTGTGTGTGTGTGTGTCTCCACTCTCCAGACACTCCGCTTATTAAGGCAGTGTGTTAGTAGGTGACCTTGCGCAAATGAACAGCCCCTTGGATATCACAACCTGAATGCTTTCTCATTGATCTGAATTATTCATGTGTGTTTAACTGTTCATATAGGAAAGGCTGTTTGTGCATGCCAGCAATGTGTGTTAAGTATATATGTATGTGTGTGTGGTGTGTGTGTGTGTGTGTGTGTGTGTGTGTTTCTATGTGTATGCCTGGCAGTGTTTTTAGGCTTAACAGTGCTACGTCTGCAAAAACAAACTGAGAAGACAGCGTGTGTGTGTGTGTGTGTGTGTGTGTGTGTGTGTGTGTGTGTGTGTGTGTGTGTGTGTGTGTTGTGATAACCTCTAAGCCAAATGCCCCTCTCACCTCATTCCTCTCCTCTCCCCAAAATCCTCCCCCCATCCCTTCCTCAGGGTCCCGCTAAACACTAAACCCTCATTAAAGGGCTAATTGTCTCATTTTATGTACCAGCTCATTTGTGTTTGCTTTGCAGGATTCTATAGAGCATGGCTGCAAGAAATGATGAATAATCCAATACATATAATCATTTAACATATTATGAATACCAATCCAAAACTGTAACGGATACATTTAGAAAAATGGCTTGGGGTAAAAGCATGTCATTTACCATTTCACTCTTCTCTATTGTTTTTTTGTCTGCCAGATATAAATATTAAATCTATAAGTAAAAAAACATTTGAAAGAAAACTTAACAAAACCAGTTCTTTATCTGCTTGATAAGTGGCTGGTACATATATATTTACTTTCACAATATGAAAGTATGTGCAATGTCTCACCATTATAAAAGCTATCAATTTGTTTTTTATTTTGTTATACTCAGACTTTCACATAAATGTCCATTCATTGCTTTTAATGTTTTCACATAATGCCCTGTGACTGATAGATAGAATAGATCCTTATGCTCTACACAGAGCATAAGGATGCTTAACAACGACAGAGACATCAGTGTAATGAAGCAGCCATAGACGTGTTTATACATGAGGTAAGGAGCGGGGGAGGAGAAAGGAAGAAAAAGAGGAACGTCTGGAGAATTTAATATTTGATTGTCTGACCCCTTCTCTGCTTGTAGCTCCTTCAAGCAAAGGATTCAGCATCCATTATCCCCCCCCCCCCTCCAAAGGCCCCTCCCTCCTCCCATCCAACCAAAACGCCTCGACAACCATTAGACCATGGCGATATGTTGCCTTGGTGACGGCTTTTGCAGCCTGTCGCCGCAGCGCCCTGTTGGCATCGCATTAATGAAAAGACAGAAAGGGTAAGGGGAGGAAGGAAGGACGGGAGGAGGAATAAATGAAGAGGGGGATATGGAGGTGTCAGAGGAGGAGAGCGAGGGAGAGAAAAGGGGGTGGAGGAGGAGAGGAAGAAAAGGTGATTGGATTTAGTAGGAAAGAAACTAATCAAAGACAAAGAAAGGCCCGGAAGCACAGACCCTTAAAGTGCTCTCGACACAAGGCAGCCTCACCTCTTCACTACCTAACATGTGTAATAATAAGACCACCTCTCGCCTACACTCCTCTTTATTTGTTCTGGCTGAAAAAGCTATTTGTTAATGAGACCAGGGACTGAAATCGTGCACTCTTCCTTCAACATTACATTCTAGCCATTGGCAAACGGGTTGATACAAAGTTGATTGAGCCTATCAGCTCCACAAAAACTCTCTGTGTTTCTCTGTATGGCAGCGCCGACAGTGTTGTTGTAATTGCTCGGAATTCCTCATGGAGGCAACATGAGTGAATCACTATAGCTGTAAGCAAGAACTAGGCAAACCCAATTTACATACATACAATCAAAGCAAAGGAAAAGAATTCTGGAATATAATGATGTTGATGACTGTGGCACTTAGACAAGTAAGACTGGGAACAATGATGAAACTGTTGCAACAAAACACTCTTTGCTCCATATAAAATGTACAGGTTTATCAACATGTTTAGTGACATTTCAACTCACTGCAGAGCAATGCATTTGGGAAATAACACAAAGGATGAGAAATGATCACAGGTGCTTTAATAGTTTTGGCCATGCCTATTCTCATTTTAGTTTAATTCTGTGTAGATTGGGAATTATTTTTTGGTATAATTTACTGTAAATATATATATATAGGCCTATGCAAAACTATATATTAAAAAAATTATGTAGTGTTTAATATCTCTGGTGTCAAAAACAGGCAAAAGGATTGCAAAGATGATTTATGGGTATGTGACTCATATAATCAAATGTTCCAGAAACAGAGAACATGTCATTTTTCATAACAAAGCCTTTTTGTTTTTTTAATGGAAACAAAATTCAGCTTGAATTAAAACAACTAAATACATAATTGGCCTAAAAAAAATCATACATTGCTCGGTGGATGGTTTTTCTTTTGCTTTGTGGTTGCAATGCTGGGGCAGCTAATGCTAGGTGGTGTGCAATCCATAAAGGTCTGATAATATAAAAGTGTCTACGAAATGAAATAGTTCTATGTTTAATTATTAGTTTTGTGATAACGTGGAGCAAAGCTTTGTGATTTTCACCATCCACTGAATCCATTGACTGAATGGATTTGTTCCGAGGCACAATAAAGCGGCCCTGACATTAAAGCCAAACCTCTTCATTCAGTAAGACCACAGCATCACACCCAATGATTTTCCAACCTCCATCACCATTGATCTTAACAAAATGCTAATGGCACAGATGACAGCTTACTTCTGTTATCTGCTGCCCATAAAGGATTACAGCTGCACTCAGTGAGTTAAGCATTGACTCTGGTGTCTGTGTTTCATGTAAAATAGTATGTCTAATTTATATAAAAATAGATTCAAATGTTCTCTTAATCATAATGCTTTGATCTGTCTAGGCTATTGCCTGGCGTAACAAGGGTTAAACTCCATCTTGCCATCCCTCCGGCTTTTCACGCTTGCAGGCACCTGAGTTGCCAAAAACTGTTGCCACAGAGTCCCAGAGAGAAACCATATGTGAATGAGAACAGAGAACACACACACACACACACAAACACACACACACACACACACACACACACACACACACACACACACACACACACACACACAACACACACACACACACACACACACACACACACACACACACACACACACACACAACACACACACACACCACACACACCACACACACACACACACACACACACACACACACACACACACAAACACACACCCACCACACACACACAAACACACACACACACACACACACACACACACACACAAACACCGCAGCACACTGGTGTTCCATCTAGAGGGTGACAGATCCCATGCAAAGCCCAAAACGCAGCACCCTGTTGGTTCCTATTAATAGACAGCATCATCTGCATAACACCTCTCTTCTCTGGCACAGATCCCCCCTCTCTCTCCTCATCTCTCTCCTTCTTCTCCTCTCTTCTCACGTTTATTTAGGGAGGAAGTGGCTCCTTTAATGCTTGAATTGGCCTTCAGTTAAAAATTGCCAAGATTAGAGGGAGCACAAGTTCAAAGGTGTAGTGACAAATCAGGTAAGTAAAATAAATCAAAGCCGAGGTCAAATGTATGTGTCTATTTAGTTCAAGAGAAGGCAACGGATAGACCTTCCAGTGCTTTGAACCTATACTTCATTTAAATGCAGCATCAATGGATTATTTTGAAGCAAGCACTGCATCTGTAGTGCCGCTCGAGCAATATGCAAAATGATGCCTAATCACACACACACACACACCACACCACACACACACACACACACACACACCACACACACACACCAAACCCAACAGTCCATTTGACTTCCATATGGCTTGTGGCTTAGGTTAAACGTGGTGAGCATCTTTAATTAGTCCGGATCTCTTGTCACATGTGGTTTCAGAGCTGACACTGACATCACACACACTAAAACATGACACACACACACTAAAAACACACTGACAAACACACACACACACACACAACACACACACTGAGTGAGAGCGAGTGAAGTGGAGCGTGTATGACAGGTTGACCGGATTGCTGTCCAGAAATTATGCAATTAATGCCAATGTGTGACGTGTGTGTGTGTGTGTGTGTGTGTGTGGTTGTATGCTATCTGTAAATATCAAATTATAACAACAACAATAAGGTGCCATCATGTATGAAATACTGAAGGTGTATACACTATGTGCCATATAGCATAGCATAGCATAGCATAGCATCCATTTAAAGCATTTCACAATTATTAACCTATAGTTCACAAGCTATGTGCCACGAGGGAGCCCACAGGAAAGCATTATGTGTCTTCTAAAGGCAGACTAAGTGCTATTTAAGGCCTTTGTGTGTGAATGGTAAGCGCCTGTTTGAGCTGACTGAAGGCAGAACAAAGCACTGCTCTGATGGACACGTTTCTGGGCTCTGGTGACCTTTAGGTGTGTCTGACAGATCAAACACACAGACAGAGATCTAACACACACACCACACACAGGCAGACAGCTGATAGGCCTACAGATATCAGCCTGGCATAAGGCAGTCAGTTCATCTATCTATCTCAGATATAAGTGTGATAATTGCTGAGAATATTGGCCATTTCCATATTGCATTTTAAGATATTTTTTTGACTTTTCAAGCTTTATTTGACAGTAGATAGTTGAAATGGGGAGACAGAGAGAGAGGGGGGATGACACGCAGTAAAGCTCCATGGGTCGATTCGAACCCGCGACCACTGCAACGAGGCCTAAACCAACATGGTACGCGCTCTATCCACAAAGGCACCGGAGCACCCCACCATATTGCATTTCTAGAGGTTATATAAGG